>JAVXUO010002297.1:0-216121 GCA_033065855.1 Escallonia rubra | reverse complement strand
GGCTGCCGGCAGTCGCCGGCTGTGGTGGCCGGCGGCCGGAGGTGGCTACCGGCACTCTCCGGCGGTGGTCGTCGGAGGCCGGAGGTGGCTGCCCGCACTCTCCGGCGGTGGTCGCCGGAGGTGGCTGCCGGCGGCCGGAGGTGGCTGCCGGCAGTCTCCGGCGGTGGTTGCCGGCGGCCGGCGGTGGTCGCCTGAGGTGGCTGCCGGCGGTGGTCGCCGGCGGCCGGAGGTGGCTGCCGGCAGTCGCCGGCGGTGGTCGCCGACGGCCGGAGGTGGTGGCCGGTGGTGGTGGCCGGAGGTGGTTACCGGCAGTCTCCGGCGGTGGTCGCCTGAGGTGGCTGCCGGCGGTGGGAGGGTGGTGGTGGTGGTCTACGAAAAAAAATCCAAAAGTGAAAAAAAAATCATGTTTCTGGAGTTTTTTTTTCACTCTTTTTTAATCTTCAGTTTAAAAACTGCTTTTTAAACTGAAAAAAAAATGGTTACCAACTGCTCTTTTTTTTTCAGTTTTTAAAAACTGAAAAAAAAGAGGAAATTTTTTTTGTCAAACTAGGCCTAAGTGTAAGCGGGTACAACGAATGCAAGATTTTTGATGAACTAAAAGTCTAATACTCCCTTGTCTTTAAAATATTTGATCATATTTATTTTTTGGGTTTTTTCAAAAAAAAAATCAATTACTTTTCAAACTAAAAAAGATTTCATATGTATTTTTTTATATTTACCTTTCTTACATTTTTTTCATTCTATTTCTCTTTCTACATTTAATCTTCTACCAATTCAAATTTATCTCTCCCGACCCACTTTTTTCCTTACTTATTTCTGAATAAAAAACTCATGAAATTAATTACGTACCACCTTATATTTTAAATAAGTATAAAAATTAAATACGATCAATTAATTAGAGACGAAAAAAGTATGACTTGTCGTCACAAAGACCCTGGACACACGGTGGTTGTACCGTCTTTTCGTTTTCTCAAACGAGAAAACGATCAAAAGTTAGCTACCCTTTGGAAAGAAGGGACCAACCACATTAAATTAGTTCGAAGTGACTCTCCACATGCAAAGATGTCGTCAACTGAGTTGAACAAATAAAGATGGGCGACAAATCAGTGAGCCATCTTTGCCCAAAGCCTAGATCGATGGCTGCAAGCAGCCCATCTTTTCCAAGTCTCTTATTTGTCTCGTCGACTGTTCTATCTCACAACAGTCATTCAATAAAATTGAACATTTAAATGACCAAATGTCAGGAGTCAACAGTTGAACGTGGCGTTCCTGCACCAGAAGGCCGACATTAATGGACCGCGGTCCAGTGGTTGTGGTGGTCAACTTCTAGGAAAAATCAACCATAGGAAATATGATGATTCGAATTCGGGGTAAATACGGTGCAATCTTCCCGACCATTAAAAGAATATATAATATTAATTATATTATATATAACGATATTAAATGATATGATTATTGATCCTAGACCATTCAATAGTTTTTAAGGTCATTGAGGCTTTGGATGCACTATAAATCCCTAAACTTTGGCTATTAATTCCGTAAAAGATCGTTGTTCGCCTTTTTGGAATTTAAGTTTGTGACATAACAGAAGATATAGTTTATGAGAGTCACATTTGTGACAAGCAAAAAAGATTCTGCATATGATATGAGTACAAATGAGAGTTGTAGCACTTTAACAAATAAAAAGTTTTACATGTTTTAGTAAGGTGTGTTGCGTGCATTGATGGCTTCGAGTAATCTTTAGCAAAGTTACTTGTCATGACCTCGATGATAAAGGTACGAGCTTCATGGATGAAAAATGATAAAAGTTAATAGTTGCACTAAAGGTTCGAGGTCTCCTTGGCGAATCGCTGTGCATATCATTGCTTTGAAACTTGAATATGTGCAAACTCCTAGGCTGCACGTCCTCGAAAGCGTACATGACATGGTCAGATACAAGTAGGTTAAATCAAACATAAGACCTTGTGTAACTTTAAACGCGATTAAAATTTTAAGCTACTGATTATTCTAAATGCTAAACATTCTCTAATTTTAACGCTCAATAAAAGAAAATGGCGTCTTGACGATTATATTGACAATAAGCCCAACATACAAGTTGCTGGCAAGAAATTCATTTTGCGACTCGGTACTAAGAGACTAGTAAAAACAAAGACCATGTTATGTTGCATCAAGAAACGGACCAAATATACACGCGCTTTGGAGAATACTGATCCGCTGATTTTTCTAAAGCCAATTCGTGAAATCTCACGGTTTCTACCCTAATTTACTAGTTTTCGGACATGGGTGTAGTGTGCGGGCCCTTTTAGCGAATTAGGGCACTTAGCCTTGACAACAGCACCCTTTCCCAACCCTTAGATAAGGGCACTTGCACCACTTCCCTAGATTTGCCTCTCTTTTTAACAAAGCCAAGCCTCTCCTTGTGTGCTTCTACATATGGCAGGCGCCCTTTCTCAGACAGGTTAGAGGACAAAGATCCAATTCTTCACTCGAGCTTTGCCCCCATTTGCAGCCATGAAGGCAGAGGCCAATGGAGAGGCCATTAATGGGTTTCACAAGCTCAGTGAGGAAGATGACTTTGACCCAAGTGCGCCCCCTCCCTTTAGGCTGGCTGAGATTAGAGCAGCCATTCCCAAGCATTGCTGGGTCAAGGATCCGTGGAGGGCCTTGAGTTATGTGGTTAGGGATGTCCTTGCTGTTTTTGGGTTGATGGCAATGGCGGTGTATTTTGAGAGTTGGGCGTTCTATGTGATCTACTGGATTGCCCAGGGGACTCTGTTTTGGGCTCTGTTTGTTCTTGGTCATGATTGGTAATTTGCAAATTTCCCGAAAAGATAACATTTTTATGGTTATTCCATTTCTTTACTTTTAGTTTGAATCTGAGATTGTGTTGGTTTTTGAATTCGTACAGTGGGCATGGAAGCTTTTCAGACTACCCAAAGTTGAATAACATTGTTGGGCATATTCTGCATTCTTCAATTCTTGTTCCATATCATGGGTGGTAGGTTTACTAGGAAAGCATGCAGCACATTTTCCATTGCAATATATGTTGGACCGCCTATCATTCCTGTGTGGGATTTTGCAGGAGAATTAGTCACAGGACTCACCACCAGAACCATGGACATGTTGAGAAAGATGAATCATGGGTGCCGGTAATGATTCTTATCAAGCTTATTATGTTATAGTCTTTCTTTCTTACTAAAGAGCTAGATAACCCTTTTATTTCTCCAACAATTTCAGATCTACCCTTTTAAGTAAAACTAAGGATTCTGATTGTTTGAATGGATTGACTGACTTTTTACTAATTGGTGATTTGTTGCAGTTATCTGAGAAGACATACAAGAATGTGACTGTTTCTACCAAATTGTTTAGATTCAGAGTTCCCTTTCCCATGTTTGCCTATCCTATATACTTGGTAAGCTTTGCACATCCCCATTCTTTTATCTTCAATTCTTAAAGATTGTACAAAGTTGGCAACTGTAATAACTTCGCTCTCAATCTGTCAGTGGATCAGGAGTCCGGGAAAGAAAGGTTCTCACTTCAACCCCAACACTGACTTGTTCCAACCAAGTGAGAGGAATTATGTGGTCACTTCAACCATTTGTTGGACCATGATGGCTGCCCTGCTTTTCTGTCTCTCAATTGTAGTAGGTCCATTCCAAATGCTTAAACTCTATGGCATTCCCTACTTGGTGAGTCAGTTCAGTTTCGTTCAATGAATTTCTAGATCCTTGCTCCAGAATTACCCAATTTCCTCGTATCTGGCGCTTACTGGTATCCATTTACAGATTTTTGTTATGTGGTTGGACTTTGTTACTTACTTGCACCACCATGGACATGAACAAAAGCTCCCTTGGTACCGTGGCAAGGTACGAGAAATAGGAACTCTGTGTCTTTTAAGCGCAAGACTCGATATATATCGTAAATGACGTCCTTAAAAACAAGTCTTTATTGTCTGTATTTAGCTCGTACATTAGTGTTGGCATTTGTCACATGAATACTGATGAAGACTTCATTAAAATAGTTAAACTGTAATGCGAAATCCGATACCCTTGTCTGCAAATTGAACAGGAATGGAGCTATCTTAGGGGAGGCCTTACGACGGTTGATCGCGATTACGGGTGGTTCAACAACATCCACCATGATATTGGCACTCATGTTATACATCATCTCTTCCCTCAGATCCCACACTACCACTTGAGAGAAGCGGTATGCAATGAAACAAAGTGTTTGACACTTTTTACTCTAGCAAGTCTCGGTTATCTTAACGTTTCCGTGTCCTCTGCAGACCAAAGCAGCTAAGCATGTGCTCGGAAAATACTACCGGGAGCCGAAAAAATCTGGGCCTGTTCCGTTTCACTTGATTAATAATCTGGTACAAAGCATAGAGCAAGACCACTATGTTAGTGATACTGGTGAGATTCTCTACTATCAGACAGATGCCCAGCTGTATGAGTCGTCTCGGAGCAAGATTGAGTGACTCTCTTTGCAAGATTATTACATTGTTATGTTGATCTTGGTGGGTAAATAATGCGTTCTACGGATGCCCCGCCAAGATTAATCGCGGCTTTGTTCTCTTGATTAACATTGGGTTGAGAGATTCTAGTTACAATTATGTTCTGCTCTCTATGATTTATTATTCGTAGTGCTTGAAGGTGAGGACCGTAAGACTGTCCTCTGCCAAATCTGGCATTGTCAACATCTCCCTGCACTCAGTGTCATTATTGTAAGACACTTGCATTTTAGCATATTCGAATCCAGGAGTTAAGAAAATTTTTAAGATCTTGTGCCAAGAGTCATCGAAATTTGTTCCCTGTCCACTTGTGAAAGGCATCATTGCATGGTCCGATTTGGAGTCTCTATTGTCTAAAATCGTTGAATTTACTATACAATAAGGGAGTAACATTTTATCTCCAGGCACTCATTTTTTTATTGTATCACCCTTTCTAATTCAACAATCCTAAATACTCATAGTCAACAATACTCGTAGTCAACAATTTGAAATCATGCAATATTCTCTCCATTCACCATAATTGACACTGAAAAATAGCACAAGGTTGCAAATTTATTCATAATTCCGAAGCAAGTGGACAAGACCTCATGTTTTCCCAAGATCCATCGGCTCCAAGCAACATGGACTTATCTTTTTGGGTAAATAACCTTATATTACTCCGAGGGTCTATTATTGTCTCCTTTTAACTTTTACCGTGTTTATAAAATAGAATTTATGGACACAGCATGGTTACAGTAGATGTGTTGTAGTCTAAGGCAAAACAACTTAATAGTAATACTATAATTTGTAATGACAGAACCTTCTCCATAAGAAGTGAGAGAAATCTGTTGAAGAGAGAGAAAGAAGTTTCAAACCAAACGTGGCCGTTTGTAGTGCGTAGGATTAAAATTGGATGGTTGGGATGGAGACTACAACACCTCTGTTGTAACCATAGTTACAGCAAAGGATTTGTGTCCGAATTTATGCGTATCACACCGGGTTTCATTGTGGCAAATTGAAATTATACATATTTCTCATTGTTTTACTTTTCTCTTGAAAGAAAATCTTTAACTTTTGGACTAGTCAGAATTGTAATTTATATAACATGTCAATATAATGTTCGGGATTTTAAGATTATTCTTCAAGAATTTTTGTCATTTCATCCATTTCTAGAATTTTTACGGTACCATGCATATAAGCTTTTGCAAACTTCTTTACAAAAAATTGCTTCAGATATTATTTCCAAGTACCCTCTTGCAAGGTCTGCAAGCTCAGAATCCGTACCTGTCCAATTAATGAGGCTTGATTTGGACCTTTCTTTAGTGCCCTGTCGTAAAGCTTTTGCAGGTAATTAGTTGGTTCAGTTTTGGTAGGCCAAGCATACTGCATTTAATTGATGAATTTGGATCCCTGCTGTAACCCACCCATGGTTAAAGCACCTCATGAGAGAGAGAGAGAGAGAGAGAGAGAGAGAGAGGATATCACATCTGTTATAACCATGAATTATAGCAGGGAATCCAAATCCTTAACTTATGATCTTGAATACGAAGTTGCCACCCTTTTCTTTTTGGTTGGACTCCTTTATTTTTTGGCTGAATGAACGAGAACCACATACATCTTAGCGTTACAACATTGATTCAGAGCCTAAAGAGGAGAAAAGGATTGCAGATTTCATTTCGAGTAATGCACATGTAGAGCTATTGCATTCAAAGACTTTTCGCCCTCGTATTAAAGTTGTGATGGTCCTAGTCATGTCAATGTTGGGTTTAAGCGTACGGTCGAGCTTTAGCATCCTGCACATTGTTTTAACAAGACTCGTTTGTGTTTAGACACTGGGCCTAGTCTTCATTTTATTGCACAACGTGAGTGTTTGCACATGGTGTTTTAATCAGGGAATCCAAATCCTTAACTTATGATCTTGAATACGAAGTTGCCACCCTTTTCTTTTTGGCTGGACTCCATTATTTTTTGCTAAATGAACGAGAACCACATACATCTTAGCGTTACAACATTGATTCAGAGCCTAAAGAGGAGAAAAGGATTGCATATTTCATTTCGAGTAATGCACATGTAGAGCTATTGCATTCAAAGACTTTTCGCCCTCGTATTAAAGTTGTGATGGTCCTAGTCATGTCAATGTTGGGTTTAAGCGTACGGTCGAGCTTTAGCATCCTGCACCTTGTTTTAACAAGACTCGTTTGTGTTTAGACATTGGGCCTAGTCTTCATTTTATTGCACAACGTGAGTGTTTGCACATGGTGTTTTAATCATAATCTTATTTGTGCATTCTTAATCCTTGACACTTACATGTGAGTGAAGCAGCATGAAATGTTTATTACCGTCTGCTACCATTTTTACTTATGTGTTACAAACTTTGTATTGACCGTCGCGATAAAACATGCAGAATAGTAGAAGACTTTATTAGGGTGGTTGTGATGTGAAAAGAAGCGTAAAACATATCTAGAAAGCCTTCTTGGTAAATTGGCATTTTATCTTGAATCCTAGAGATGTGCAATTGTGTACAACATCAGTGCATCACACCGTTCAAAACTATCGTGTATATTACAGAATAATTTCCTGAAATTCTTCGCTTCGCTATACCCAATAGTCCTCGATGCTGGGACTACTGATCCGGAACTATTGCAGAGCTTCTCTCCAACCAAGAAGGAAAAAGAAATGTACGAGTAAGTCGAAGCAGAATGGATGATGTATTCATAGTTGATTTTAAAAATTAATTCACCAAATGGTTGCGAGAGTAGTAGCGCCCGCTTTCTCGCTCTCGCTACTCTAACTCACCGCTCAACATGTCCTCGGCGCATGCTTTTGTTCTTGCTGAAAAAATGTTAAGAGAGATTCCAATTCTTCTGATCTGCATTTTTATTTTTCCTCCCTCACTCCCTTCACGTGTAATAGAACCTTGGTAGACCTGTATTCAAACTTTAACGAATGTTTGGAAATGAGTTTGAAGATGGAGTGTTGAAAGATCATTTCCCATATGTTTTCTTTCATAAATATGGTCCACCCGGGCGACAGCAGACGACGAAACGCAAGTGAAAGATGGCATGAACCAACTCTGTGTAGAATAGCTTTTTCGGGTCTTTGCAGTGCTACAGTCTGCATCTTCCAAACAATAAAGGTGGAGGACCAGACCACGGTCGGTGAAAGACCTTGCATTAACCGCCCTCCACACACAGTTAATCCCCTGCTGTAGTTGCGCACACAGTTAATCCCCTGCTGTAGTTGCAGATTATAGGTACAGCCTGCACCTATCGTGGCTACATATACATACATTAAGCACTCATAGCAGATATCCTACACTAGTGTTTGTGATACTATCCAATCATGTTTGAAACAATTTGCTTTGTAGTTCAGTATATTTGATTAATCATAAATAATATAGCTAATTACAGCAGTGTTCCTGAGGTTATGATATAATTACAGTCAAGGACATTAAGTTTCAAAATGTAACATACTGTGACAAAAAACTTTGAAAATGTATCAGCCGTATCCATCTGTCAGGGTTCCGTTAAAAATTATACTTTTTGACTAATGTCATTCATACGTATTTTTTTAAATGTCAATACTACCCTTATACCATATATCTACATAACACTGTATAAAGATTACAAACCATGATTTAAAAAATTAGGGTTTCAACCCTAATTCCCAAAATTAGGGTTTCAAACCTACTTCTTTCTCTTTTCAAATTAAGGTTTTAACCCTAATTTTTAAATTAGGATATTTTCGAACCCTTATTTTTTCACCTTTTTCTTATTTTAAATCCTTATTTCTTTACTTTCTCTATTTTTAAATCTTTAAATTTTCACTTTCCCTAGATGCAAAACCTCTTCTTCTTCACAGTAGCCCCCGACGGATCCCCATCTCCTCTTTCCCGTCCAACCGGCGACCAATCAGCCAACAGCGCCCGCGATAGAGTCAGCACCGCCGCCACCACCACCCTCGACGGATCCCCATCTCCTCTTTCTCGTCCAACCGGCGACAGATCTCTTTTTTTTGGGATAGTTACCTTAAATCTTGTTTTAATTGATAGGTTGACTAAAACACAGTGGTAGATCGGTGGTTGATGGAGTTGGTTGTGGTAGTTTGACGACTGTCGGCGATGGTGGGTCAAGGGTGGTCGGTGTTGGTGGGTTTGATTTTGGGTAGTTGTCTATTTAAGGTTAGGGTTGTCAAATGGTGGTGGTTGTGGTGGAATTTGGGTCATTGGTGGAGGCAATGGTGGATTTCGGGTTGGTGGTGGTAGATTGGTCATGAGAATGGTACAGGTGGTGGACCACGACGTGGTGCAGGATGGTTGGGTCATAGTGGTGGTGCTGGGTGCTTGGGTCATAACTGTGGTGCCCGATGGTTAGGTCACGGAGGTGGGGCATGGTGGGTGTAAGCAGTGGTTTGGGAAGAGAAAGGAGAAAAAAAACTGAAGAGAAGAAAGAAATTTATGGGGGTAAAAAATGGTTTGGGAAGACAGAGGAGGAAAAAAAAATAAGAGAAAATTTTACATTTGAAAGTAAATAACCTTCAAACTCAAGGGCAATGTAGTCGATTTCTTAAAACCGTTAGATTTTTTAAGATTCTGTTTGGTCAACGGACATAAGTGTAGTTTATCCAAACTATTATCCTTACTTGTAATTATACCATAACCTCATGGACACTATTGTAATTAGCCCTAAACAATATTAGTATCTCCAAAGTTGTTAGATAGCAAATATAAAAAGCTGAATAACACTTGTTTGAGAAACCGATGTACGGTGGAGAATACCTAAGTCAAATGTTTTGTCCTGTGTTCTTAAGACAATATTTATCCTCTTATTGAAGTGTACACAGTAGTAACAAATTTGTCTTCTTCCAATATAAAAGAAGTGACCTACCGATTATTATTGTTGAGTAATCATGAGAAAGAAATTTTCTAAGAATAGGAACCATGAACAGGTTCAAACAATTACAATTGTAAAGTGGCTCTGCAGATGCCATTTCCACAATCATAAAATCTGAGAGACACCATAGAAATGTGTCATTTGGTTTTAAACAGGTGTGCGTTCAGTACACCGCACATGTGCAGAGGCATGCCAATGCACACATTATGCTACTAGAACAATACAGTATAACATGTGGTCACTTATGTAGACAACGAAAATTTGTGCTTAGTCAATGATGTAAAAGTTTATTGACTGGTCAAATATTCAATGTTGTGGAAAACACAGGTCAAGATGCTGACATGGAGCCAAACAAAAGAACATGCTCGAACTAAAGTTAAATTCGAAGAACCAGCCCATATAAAATTATGTAGTCCAACCCATGGTCTTGCTAACATAAAATTCAAATTTGACTAAAATAATTCCTAAAATTAAATGGAGATAAATATCCATTTAATTGATAAGATCAGATGATTAAGGGGATAAAATCTCCTTAATTACAAAGTCAAAACTCAAATCACGGGTTTTTCAAATTTAAGCCTACCATCTTGCCTATAATTAGAGGGCTTGGGGTAAAAAAGAAGGACACAGGCTCTCCACGATCAAAGTCAAAACTCCGTTGAAGCTCTGTCGTCTCCCAGGTTGTGCTTTATTTGAAGAACAATACGCACTAATGCAGCGCCGTTCTTCAATCGAGCACTTTCAAGTCACGAATATCAATTTCTTTTTCACATGGAATTAAAGAGGAATTCGTCTTCAACATCGGTGATTCTACAAGCATGGGAACTAGGGGGGCTAGTGCAGCCCCTGAACTTTTGAATTTTTTTTTTTGGGAATTACACCCAGTCGGTCAGTCCCCACCTCTCAGTTCTCTCTCCCCGTCCTCTCTCACCAATTACCTCTATCTCTCTCCCCCTCCCGACCGTAACGACTATATATATATATATATATATATATATATATATATATATATCTCCCTCTCTCTGACCGTTGAGGCGGCTCTCTCTCTGAGGCAGTGACGCACTCCGACCGACGACCGTAACGACGGTGATAGACTGACCGTCACTGGCACCAAGACGCTGTGACCGGTGAGGTCTGGAAGGACAGAGATGAGTCAGACGACCTCATCGAGCACTGTGCATCGAGACACCGTGACGGGGAGGAATATTGACCGACGGCGATCGGTGAGTGGCGACTGACTGACTGAGGACCTATTCGGCTAACCACAGCTCCGATGACTGGTGCTCAACTGCTCTTGATCCTGAGCCGAGGCTACTGCTTCCAGTGGAAGAACCAGGATTTCACTCCAGGGGGTGCTAAAAATATATCGATACAAAAAAATCTCTAGAGGCACAGAACCAAAATTTTCTCATTAAACTCAAAAGAGTGTACCTAAACAAAACAAAATCCACATCAAAATAAACAACAAACTTTATAGTGAGAATTTTCACCACTAGAACATGCATCAGAATCATCATGGATTCTAACCTAAGCCTCTATTAGACAATAGTTCACTCCAAGTTAAATATTTTGTTGTTACGTATGTCAATACATGTGTGTATTTAGTATGCCCCGTGAAAACACAATATACAACAAGGTTCAACTTCAACCTGAAAAATCTTATAAAAACCAGCAAAAAGATAAATTTTTGGCCCCCAACTTGTTTCACAAGCTCAAACTACAAACTCAGTTGTAAAAAAGAAATTGTGATTTGCACATCAGACAACTCCGACAAGAATCAAAGGTTTTTTGAATTTCTAGTACATCAAACTTGATAATCAACTAAGCTTTTTTGAATTATGAATATAGCATCTCAATCAACATGTAATTAGGGAATCAAATCCATCAATATATCAAAATCAAATTAGGAAAGCAAATGATAAATCTGAAAATCCTTAAATCTAAAAATGCGTACCTAAATATGAAAATGATAAAAGGCAATTGACTAATTGACCGGTCATGGACCGCCGGCAGTGGGTTCTGCCCGGTGGAGTCCTCGCCTCGCCGTCGCCACTCGTTGATCATTGATACTTCCATATCTGAACAAAAGAGGGCCTTGGCGCCTCCACGGCTTCACACGTTCTAGACGTGAGCTGAGCTCTACAGAGAGAGTCCACTCGAGGAGGCAGGAGCCCTTACCGATTGTCGTGTTGGCATGTCACCGTCGGCCTTCGCCCGTCGCGCGATGAGTGGCCGAGTGGGTGTCTGTCATCTATGGTCTGGGACTGGGTGAGGGACTTGGTGTAGGGCAAGTCGCAGAGAGAAAGAGAGAGAGAGAGAGAGAGAGCCGCAGATCTACTTCTGAGCTCCAAATATGAAGAGTGAAGATGATCTCCTCGGCAGTCGGCGCCCCCACTCGTTCCAGATCTGAGCTCGCCTTTACTCGCTGTCGGCCGTTGCCCGTCGCCGGTGTCTGGTGAGTAGGTGAGATACTTGGGCGGCGACGGCGTAGGGCAAATCGTAGAAAGTGAGAGAGAGTCAAAAGGTGAAATGGAATTTTTTTCTTGGAAGTTGAGGGGGTACATCAGCCCCCCCCCCCCCCCCATCCTCCCCTTGTTCCAACGTAGGTCCGCCACTGACTGCTTCAGTGCTTCTCTGCTCAGTCTGCTGAGGTGAGCTGCTTATTTAACTTTAAGTTCTTAAATTTTAGTTTATTTTCAATGATTATATAGAGATTTAAAAATATGTTTGGTTAATTTGCTTGCTAATTCTTAATTGGTTGTTGGAAGAGTATGCCTTGATTATATTGCAAAAATTATTGATGGTTTGGTGGAAGTTGGAACACCTTAATTATTTGGTTAATTTGCTTTGCTAATTACTTTTCTAATTCATAAATTGGTGCATAGATAGTTTATAATTGTGTTGGAATGTTACGTTGAACTTGAGATTGTTTGGCTATTTAATTTTAAAATTATGAGGTTGAAAATGTACTGTTTTGTAGGAATTTGATGTTGTGTTGATATTGGGAGGTGGAGCTTGAGCTCGTGAGGTTGATCTTGAAATGTGATTTAGTTTTAAAATTGGGAGGTCAAGGATCGCCACGCTTGTTTGAGATAAAGCCTTGAAGCCCTCGATCAAGCAACGATTTGACACACTGAGTCTCTGCAAACAAGCAAGCGCTCCGCTAGAACTCTATCACAAGCATACCATATCCCGAGAATTACGCTGAAGAACAATATGCACTAGTTTAGTACCGCTCTTTGATCCTAAATATCAAAGGGGGATTCGCCTTCAACCTTGGTGATTCTACAAGACAATGATCGCTCTAAAAAAAGAAGTCAAAAGTAGCGGTTCAAGAACAAGCTTCTTAGCCCTTGGATCGTGACTTTACGGAGATCGAATCAGAGGACTTAGATTTATTTTCTGTATAAATCACAGAGTTGTGTAACTTTTACTTTAAAAATCATTAGATTGAATTTTGTGCATTATTTCTTATCTCGCAGTTTAGACACAAAATTTGTGTATACAACTTATATTTCCCTAACCTTTTCATTTCTCAAGCAACGTGAGAATCCATATTTCAACCATTTTCATTCCTTATATTTTCCAAACTTTGAGGCATAACATCTCCTTAACTACTCATATAAATTGAATGATTGTTTATGAACATTACACCTTGAAGTGCGAAGTTTATAATTCAAAGGTCCAATATTATAAGTGTTGTGGATGAAATCTGGAACTCGCTTCGTGAACAGACCTGCACATCAAAGACAACACCGGTGACTTGCCGGAAGGATTTCCGGCGGGGATTGTCCGATGCTTAAGTCAGAAAATGCTTAAGATGGGTTAACAGTATCTTTGGATCAAATTACTTACCTCCCAATTATTCCTCCCTTTTCCTTTTATAGAGTCTTCCCTTTAGTGGTCAGTTATTTCCCCTTAAATTCGGGAGTTACCAGACTAATGGGAGGTTTTTCTTATTAGTGGGTAGTTACTGCTATTAAGTAGGGGTTATTGCTATAATGGATAAAATAAATAGTGGGAAGGTTGGTGGTTACCACTTCCCATTTCTCCATTAGTGGTGCGACAGTTTTTGGAGCGTCAGATGGTGACACGGGTCATCATATCCTAGGTGGTTTTTTTCTCCCATATCATTTGCCCCCCATTCCTTGTTCTTTTCTGAGGAAGAACACGGAATTATAGCATCACTACTAATCTCCCCATCAGATCTCTTTAAGAACCTTCTCTATTAGGTTTGGCCGAGCATAGATTTCATAGGAGTTCATCTACTCAGTTTGGCCGAGTAGAGATATCTCAAGGGTTCGTCTACTCGGCTTGACCAAGTAGAGATCTCAGAGGGATTCGTCTGCTCAGCTTGGCCGAGTAGAGATACCTCAAGAGCTCGTCTACTCGGCTTGGCCGAGTAGAAGTACGTCAAGGGTTCGTCTACTCGGCTTGACCGAGTAAAGGTCTCAGAGGGATTCGTCTGCTTGGCTTGGCCGAGTAGAGATACCTCAAGAGCTCGTCTACTCGGCTCGGCCGAGTTGAGGCCTCATAGGAATTCCTCTACTCGGCTTGGCCGAGAAGAAGTATGTCAAGGGATCGTCTACTCGGCTCGGTGGAGTAGAGGCCTCAAAGGAATTCCTCTACTCGGCTTGGCCGAGTAGAAGTATGTCAAGGGTTCGTCTACTCGGCTCGGCCGAGTAGAGGCCTCATAGGAATTCTTCTATTCAGCCTGACCGAGTAGAGCTACCTCAATGGATCGTCTACTCGGCTTGACCGAGTAGAGGTCTCAGAGGGATTCGTCTGCTCGGCTTGGCCGAGTAGAGATACCTCAAGAGGTCATCTACTCGGCTCGGCCGAGTAGAGGCCTCATAAGAATTCCTCCACTCGGCTTGGCCGAGTAGAAGTACGTCAAGGGCTCGTTTACTCGGCTCGGCCGAATAAAGGCCTCTAAGAGTTCATCTACTCGGCTTGGCCGGGTAGAGATATGCACGTCTGCTTGTCTGCCGAGCATAGGTGCGGTCCAACGCGCTCATCTGCTCGGCAGAGGCTAGGACTAGAGTAGCTCGTCTACTCGGCTAGAGTAGAGGCGTGTGGTCCAATGCGCTCGTCTGCTCGGTAGAGGCTAGGACCAAAGTAGCTCAACTACTGGGCTAGAGTAGAGGCGTGTAGTCCAATGCGCTCGTCTGTTCGGCAGAGGCTAGGACTAGACTAACTCGTCTACTCGGCTAGAGTAGAGGCGTGTGGTCCAATGCGCTCGTCTGCTCGGCAGAGGCTAGGACCAAAGTAGCTCGTCTACTCGGCTAGAGTAGAGGCGTGTGGTCCAACGAGCTCGTCTGCTCTGCAGAGGCTAGGACTAAAGTAGCTCGTCTACTCGGCTATAGTAGAGGCGTGTGGTCCAATGCGCTCTCGTCTGGTCGGCAGAGGCTGGGACCAAAGTAGCTCGTCTACTCGACTAGAGTAGAGGCATGTAGTCCAACGCGCTTGTCTGCTCGGCGCTAGGACCAAAGTAGCTCGTCTACTCGGCTATGTTAAAGTTTTTATCATGGGTTAAATGGGTAAATTGGCCCCCAGGTTATATTATTGGATGCATGCCACGTGTTTAGGGTATTGCAACGATCACAATATCTCATCCGTTGGATGGATGTTCTGTTTCTATTTAAAGGGGTAAATTTCTTTACCTCACTTCACTTGTTTCATTCTTGAAGTGAGAGAGAGAGAGAGATTGGGGCTTTGAAGAAGGTTTTTAAGTTGTTTGAAGATCGTCCTCTTTTCAAGTAAGCTTCAAAACGTTTCCCAATCTTTTTTGAAATCTCTTGTTTTGATCTAGAATTATGTCTGACCAAGATGAAGAACATGTTTCTGAGCCTAATTTCGATTCGAGGGGTGTGGATAGAACCTACCTTTGACCCCCTATTTTTAGAAACTGGTGTTCCTTTGGTGCCTTTCCAAGAATCAAGGAGAGTTCCTGCCAAGGAAGTTCTAAGGGAGAACGCTCGGTCTCCTAAGCCTTTTGACGCGCATACACTTAGAAGCAAATTAAGTAGCTATGACTTAAAGCTTCTACGAGAGCGTTGTGAGATTCCGTCAATTGTAGAACTTAGGCTTCCTGAGGAGGACGAATCAGCGAATATGACTACGATCGACGAGATAGGTGTTTATTGGGACATGTTCCTCAATGGTTTTAAGGTTCCTCTTCATCCCTTTTTTATCAAGGTTTTGAATGCCTATGGACTTGCGCCCGGCCAATTTTTCCCACACGCATGGCGCTTTATGAGTTTTTTCATCTATCAATGCCATAAACTTGGTTTGAGGCCTAGAGTTAGGGTGTTCAAATGGTTTTTTACTATATGTACGATTACTAAACATGTAGGTTAGTATTTTTTGAGTCGACGCCCAAAGGCTGACACCAACTTATTTCCACACCCACCCTCATCCAACCATCATTGGAAAGAGAGGTTCCTATTTGTCAAATTGCCCAAGTCTCAACGGCACAAAATGTGCAATGTGTGGCTTCCAGAGTGTGAGACTAAAGCTTGTAATAAATTAAAAGAAAAGGATTTATCGAAGACTGACCTTGAGCACATTGAGAAGCTCAAAGGAATTGAGCCTTTAGAATCCAGATAACCTCTGAGTAATGCTCAGCTTCGCAAGTGTGGCATCATCTTCTCTCCTGAGCCTCAGGATTATGACGAGGATGAAGAAGAGGGCGAAAATGATCCTGGTAAATGCTCTTTTCAAGCCTTATGTTTGTCTAACTTTTAATAGTACTATTACTCTTGTTTTGTGTGCAGAGATCATGTCAACTCGAGCACAGGGGATCATGCGCTATTCAACGCTCTCGGGGTTTTGGGGGACATCATCCCTGATGAGCTGGCTTTCGTACACGATGTTAAAGAGGAAGAAATGCAGGACTTAGATTTTAATGCGCTGGTCTCAGGGTCTCAACCAAAAGTGACCGAGACGGAGACTGACGACTTCGTCTTGGGTTTGTCGACGGCGGACAAACCCAAAGAAGCTCCTAAGAAGAGAAAAGCATCGAGTAGAGCGGGAAGCAGAGCTACATCGTCTTCTGCTCGGCCTGATGCTCCTCGTTATCCTACTTGGGGGATATATGTTGAGGAATCGGTCTTCAAGTCCCCTCGCACGGCGTGGGACTGGTCTAGCCATGCTATCATCCCTATGGATCGCAAGACACTATCATCCTATGGCGTTACTGAGACAGCTAATGGAATGGTTCAGCTGATGTCACATGTTGGTTTCTTCTCTCCTTATCATTGAAAGTTTCGTTATGAGTCTAACTCTTGTCGTGTAGGCTATGGCGCAGGTGCAGATTAGAGCGGAGAAGTTGATTGTTGCGGACAAAGTACTGGACGAAGAGAAGAAGAAAGTTATGATAGAGAATAACTTTCGCAGGGAGGCCGAGAAGAAAGTCGGTGATTTGAGCAAGAAGGTGGAGCGACTGGAGCTGGCCAACACTGGTTTGACTGCCAAGAACGTTGAAATTTCAGCTCGTGTTAATCATTTAGAGGCTGAGAAATCAACAGTCGCTCTTCAGGCTGTTCAATAATTCAAGAGGTCCAAAGCTTTCATAGACTAACGCTATCGAGATTCGAAGGGGGCACTTGTGCATGGTTATAACGAGTGCAAGAGTGATGTTTCCAAAGATCATCCTGATCTTGATATGAGCATCTATGAGCACGAGTTTGCCCGAGAGGTTACTGCTGACACTGAACGTCAGACCGAAGAAGCCGAACGAAAGAAGGCTGCGAGTTCTCGATCGCTCACTAGTCCTTCTGTTAGCCGCAGTTTGGGTGTTTCTGGTTCAGCATCTGGGACTGTTTCGAGGCAGGAACAATTCGTGGTTGGGGAATGCCCTCATGAAGCAGGGCAACAAGGAAATGTTGCTGAATATACTAGGATTGCCTTGTCTATTAGATTAGTTCTTTAGGGTCCTTATTGTACTCTTTTGTATGGCCTTGGAGCCTGTTGCGTAAGTTTTCATCTTTCATGCAATCAAGGCCTATTTTTTGCTTGTTTTTGCTTGTCAACGCGAATCTTTTTCCATTTATGATGAAGAGTGGTACATCAATGGCTGAGCAAAGTCGATGGAAATGGAAAAAGAAAATTGGACTGCTAGGCTGTACAAAGTCGTAGAGTCAAAAAAGAACGATCTAAAGCATGAGCAAGATCTATAACAGGAGCGAAATCAAATATAGAGGCGGTGTATGGGCCCCCTCGGTCTTGCTCATGTGTAGTAGTGCCTTAAGTTTGCTGCATTCCATGTGTGAGGTATTGCTCTGCCATCCATGTGCTCTAAGTGGTAGGCGTCTGAGCCTCCTAGCTTGACCACTTTTTAAAGACCTTACTAGTTCGGTGCTAATTTGCCAACTGCTTCGCGCGGAGCCGAAGCTTCTATGCGGCGCATGACTAAGTCACCTACTCGGAATGCGCGATGTCAGACTCTCTGGTCATAAAATTTGGATACTCAATGGTTGTAGGCTGTAAGGCGTACTGTCGCTTGTTCACGACGCTCGTCGAGGAGGTCAAGATTAGCTCGAAGAGCTTCCTCATTTTGGACAGGGTCGTGGGTTGTCAGCCGAAGAGATGGAAATCCTACTTCAACGGGAATGAATGCATCTGTTCCAAATGATAAATTGAAGGGAGTTTCGCTCGTAGAGGTTCTCGTCGTCGTATTGTAAGCCCAGAGGATTTTGGGTTATTCATCTGCCCATAGTCCTTTCGCTCCGTCCAACTTTTTCCTTATCCCTTGGAGAAGTGTATGATTCATAACTTTCATCTGCCCATTTGTTTGTGGGTGCGCCACGGAGGTAAAGCGTTGCTCAATGGTTAGGTTGGCACAAAACATCAGAAAGGTGGGGTTGTCGAATTGTTTCCCATTGTTAGTGACGAGCACACGCGGGATTCCAAAGCGACAAACAACGACGCGCCAAAAGAAATCTTCACATTTCTTTTTGGATATTGTAGCCAGGGCCTCGGCTTCAACCCAATTAGTGAAGTAGTCAATTGCCACAATTACA
This sequence comes from Escallonia rubra, assembly GCA_033065855.1. Taxonomy (NCBI): domain Eukaryota; kingdom Viridiplantae; phylum Streptophyta; class Magnoliopsida; order Escalloniales; family Escalloniaceae; genus Escallonia; species Escallonia rubra. The sequence continues at coordinate 197,717 of JAVXUO010002297.1, read as the reverse complement.
AACCGGCGTTGAGCTGTAGCCGGAGGGAAAGGGCCCATGATGTTCATTCCCCACATTGCGAATGGTATGGGGCTGCTCAATGATGATAGGGGACTTGGTGACTGTCTGAGGATCGGGGAGAAACGTTGGCAAGCATCGTACTTCCTCGTATAGTCCAAGGCATCGCGATGCATAGTCGGCCAGTAATATCCTTGGCGCAGAACTTTGTGCGCTAGTGCACGTCCTCCTAAGTGTTGTCCGCATATGCCTTCGTGGACTTCTCGTAGAGCATAGTAGAACTCCGACGGGGAAACGAAAAGAACAGGCTAGACGTAAATCGATATGCTGAAATAAGAAATAAGAAGAGCCAATGAGATAGAAATATAATTGAAAGATCATTTGATGTAGTTGAAATAACTGAATTTTGGGTTGTTCGATCAAGTAAGGGAAACTCAATGGAATTCATAAATGTCTCAATCTTTTTTTTTTTTTCTTTTTATTGTCTGAATATTCAGGAGCTAAGACCATTCCAATGCCCCTTTTCGCCATGAGACAACGGAGGTAAGGAAGAGTGAATGAGCGTTTGTATAATATATCCTCCATAATGGTGTATCAAGCCGAGCAAAGGATGATGCTCATGGCTTGCTTCCGATCGGCAGGCAATGTGCCGTCCTGAAGGTAGGCCTTGCTGGGATCAATCCATGATGGCTCATGCTCAGTTTGCATGACTTCATTCGCAGTGATGCTCGGCTCATGCAAAAGTTCCAGATGGATTGTACGGCTAAATCCTGATGGATCAAGAGAGGCCAACCTTGAGAGTGCATCTGCAGAAGTATTGTCTTCTCTGCGGATCTGCGTGATCTTGAAAAGAGTGAATGTGTTCGCAATCTTTTTCACTTTACGCAAGTAGTCAGCCATCTTTAGGTCTTTTGCTTCGTATTCTCTTAACATATGTTTCACGACGAGCGTAGAATCACTGAAAGCATGAAGGGATGCTGCGCGCATTGCACGGGCTAGATGCATGCCTGCTATCAAAGCTTCATATTCTACTTCATTGTTGGAAGCCTGGAAGTCGAAGTGAAGTGCGTACTCTACGGTTAGGCCATCTGGCCTATTCAGTATTAATCCAGCTCCACTTCCACTTGTGTTTGACGATCCATCTACAAAGAGCGTCCATGTAAACAACCCAGATTGGACGGGGAGGAGAGGCTTTTCGACCTCGAAGAGAGGCTCTTCGAATTCAATGGGAAGTGTACACTCGACTATGAAATCGGCCAAGGCTTGCCTTTTGATTGAGGGTCGAGGTCTATAGTATATGTCAAACTCGCCTAACTCTACCGACCAAGGAACGAGACGATCAGAAAGGTCTGGCCTGTGTAATATCCGTCTAAGCGGTTTGTCGGTAAGCACAATTATTGTGTAAGACTGAAAATATGGTCGAAACTTTCTTGCGGTGATTAACAAGGTGAATGCCAACTTCTTCGCATTAGGATATCTTTGCTCGGCTCCCTGAAGAACCTTGCTCACATAGTAGATGGGGAGCTGCTGACCATCTTGTTCCGGGACTAGGACTGCGCTAACCACAGACTCAGCGACGGCCAAGTAGAGAAAAATATCTTCTCCCTGGACAGGTTTGGAGAGAAGTGGCGGTGATGTTAGATATTCCTTTAATGCGTCAAAGGAGGTTTGACACTCAGTCGTCCATTCGAAGTTTTTTATATTCTTTAATGCCTTGAAGAATGGCAAGCAGCGTTCGGCCGACTTAGAGAGGAACCTGTTAAAGGCAGCGATTTGTCATGTCAGGATCTGTATTTCCTTGACACGCCTTGGTGCGACCATTTCTTGGATGGCTTTGATCTTCTCGGTGTTAGCTTCAATTCCCCTTTCTGAGACCATAAACCCGAGAAATTTGCCAGACGATACCCCAAAGGCGCACTTGGTAGGATTAAGGAGCATGCAAAATTCTTGGAGGAGACTAAAATATTGTTGAAGATTAACTATGTGATTTTCAGCTCGAAGGCTTTTAACGAGCATATCGTCAACATAGACTTCCATGCTTTCCCCTATGAGGGGTTTGAAGATTTTGTCGACCAACCTTTGGTAAGTGGTGCCGTCATTCTTTAATCCGAAGGGCATGACCTTATAGCAAAACAGGCCTTGATCCGTGATGAAAGCTGTCTTGGCCACGTCGTCTTCATGTATACGGATTTGGTTGTAACCGAAGAACGCATCCATGAAGCTAAGGAGTTGATGACTTGACGTGGCATCAATCAATGTGTCGATGCATGGCAACGGGTAACTATCTTTCGGGCATGCCCTGTTCAGATCAGTGTAGTTGATGCAAATCCTCCACTTGCATGTTCCACTTTTTGGCACCATGACGACATTGGCTACCCACTCAGGGTAATTGATTTCCTGGATGAAGTCAGTGTCCAAGAGTTTATCAACTTCCTTCTTGATTATCATTTGCTACTCTGGTACGAAAGGTCGCTTCTTCTGCTTAACAGGTTTTCACATGGGATCGATTGAAAGTCGGTGTGTGATCACGGATGGGTCTATGCCTGGCATGTCTACCGCACTCCATGCGAAGATGTCCATGTTGGATCGAAGGAAAGAGATTAACCGCTTTTGAATATTTGGCTCTAGCGTAGAGCCAATCCTTACTTGTCGTTCGTTATTTCCTTCTATGAGTGGTATAGAAATAAGAGCTTCTGCAGGCTCTGCGCACCTTAATGCCTTCTCATCGCGCTGGTCATCGGTTGAAAGAGTCTCTTCGGCTCTGTAAGAGGCTACGTAGCACTTTCGAGAAAGGGTCTGATCGCCTTTTACAAAGCCAACCCCTATTGGGGTAGGGAATTTCGTGACGAGATGGTAGGTCGAAGCTACTACTTGTAGCTTGTTAAGGCCTGTTAGGCCTAAAATCCTGTTATACGATGATTTGACTTTAACGATAAGGAAATCGAGTGTATGCCCTGCCTGACAAGGCACTTCCCCAACAACGACAGTGAGAGAGGCGATTCCTTTCACTGGTGCAGAGGCATATGTAAAGCCATACAAAGGAGAAGATATTGGTTTTACCCTGTCGTTGAAAATCCCCATTTGATTGAATGCATCTTCGAAGATGATATCGGCTGAACTTTCTGTATCGACCAAGACGCGTTTAACTTGGAAAGCATCTATACGCAGAGTGATGACTAGAGCATCATCGTGCGGTAGGCTTATTCAGTCAAGATCTGCATCGTCGAACTCCAAATAGGTGGATGCTTTCGTTCGATTAGCTGGTCCTTGTGTTAGATTAACTTGCCGAGCATAGGCTTTTTGGGAAAAGCTAGACAGTCCTCTAGCGCTTGGTCCTCCGAAAATGGTGTTTATCACTGGGGGGGGGTCCTTCGGGACCGTCTCCTCTGTTCTTCGCTGATTCCTTCTTCCATTTTTTTGTCGATCGTTGGCTTTGATGAATTGCTTGAGATGCCCTTTAGCTATGAGATTTTCAATCTCGTGCTGAAGCACCTTGGACTCATCGGTTGTATGTCCGTGATCTTTATAAAAGTGGCAATATAGTTGGGAGTCTCTCTTTTCGACTGGTCCTCTCATAGGTTTTGGCCATTTGAGGATGTTTTGACCTTTGATCTGGTTTAGGATGTGCCCCCGAGAAGTATTGAGAGGGGTAAACGTTTTGGGGAGCGTTGTTCACGAGCGCTTGGATTCATTCGGATTTCTCCCTTCAGGACGATCTTGCCTTTTGTGCCCCGTGTGCGTTTCTTTGTGCTGCGAGGTTGTTGAATCTTCTTCAACTCGAAGATACTTTTCCACCTTGTCAATGAGGTCCGACATGTTCTCTGGCGGGCGCTTGTTTAACGAGAAACGTAAGGGCGTGCCTGGTCTCACTCCCCTATCCATTGCCGCGAATGTCACTCATGGATCTAAGTGATCAATAAGAAGCATCTCAGAGTTAAAGCGGGCGTAGTACGACTTTAATGATTCATTCGGCCCCTGGACGATACGAAAGAGGGCCGAAGAATTCTTCCTTTACACACGACTTGTAAGAAAATTGCTCCGAAAAGATTCAGCTAACTGAGCCCAGCATGAGATGGAGCGATGCATCAGGTGTTAGAACCCCACATGTGCGGCTCCTTTTAGCGTTACGGGAAACTCTCGGCACATGATCTGGTCGGGGACCAGATGCAAGCTCATGCCCGAGGTAAAACGGGCCAAGTGCTCCATTGGGTCTCATGTGCCATCGTATGACTCACATGGAGGCATTTTGAAGTTGGGGGGAACTGGGAAGAGATCAACTTCTTCCACGAACGGGCGTCTGACAATGATTGGAGCATTGGAGTAGTGCTCTGCTCCGTTGCCACCAGTATTGAGGTAAGTGTTTCTGGTGGATTGAGCCTCGTAATAGATCTCTTCATGTCTTTTGGATCGGGGGTTATGTCGTTCGTCATCGGAGTATTCATCTTCCACTTGTATCACATGTTGGTTGCTACGTGCCATGTCCTGAATTTTAGAATCGCCTACTCCTTCATGGAAATTCAATTGCTGATGGACAGATTGCCTATGTGCATCAGTTATATGCTTTCCCTTAGGAGGCCTAGGAGGCTCCAGCTGCAAAGGTGGGTTTTTAATGGCGGCTTGCAACTTTTCGATGGATCGCTGCATTGTCTGAATGACAGCGAGTAGACCGGCTTGGTTGTCGACAGTAGGTGGAATGATATTGGCGGTAGCGACCGTAATGATTTCGACAGTAGGGGGTTCAGATGGACCAACAGGTTACAGTGGAGTTGAGGCAGGGTTCGTGGGGAGTGGCGCAACTATCGTGGTTGTTGGCGCCGCCGTCGTGGCTGTCGGGGTATCCGCCATTCTTTTGCCACGATTTACCGGTTGGGAGGTGGCTCCACCACGAGTAAGGTCACGGAGTAGCGTTGACGATGAACTCGACGCGAGTGCTCCGTCTTGCTGAACTTGCGGATGGAGATTTTGAGCCATGATCTATTCATGAATTTTGGTCCCACGAATGACGCCAAAATGTTGTGGATGAAATCTGGAACTCACTTCGTGAACAGACCTGCATAGCAAAGACAACACCGGTGACTCGTCGAAAGGATTTTCGGCAGGGATTCTCCGATGCTTAAGTCAGAAAATGCTTAAGATGGGTTAACAATATCTTTGGATCAAATTATTTACCTCCCAATTATTCCTCCCTTTTCCTTTTATAGAGTCTTCCCTTTAGTGGTCAGTTATTTCCCTTTAAATTCGGGAGTTACCAGACTAATGGGAGGTTTTTCTTAGGGTTAATTACAAAATTGTCCCCTGAGGTTTACACGTTTTTGCACTTTGCCCCCCCGTGTTTACAACTTTTGCAATAATGTCCCTCGAGGTTGACAAAACCGTTGCAAATAGCTCCAAAATTGGACGTCCGTTCAATTTTGGACGTTAAGTGGTCATGTGCGGTGCACATGCCATTTTGGCATGGACAAATGTGTAATTTCCCTACCCATCTTCCTCATGTCTATCAACTGAGTCTCTCCGAGTGAACTCGGTCTCTCAGCTAAGTTTTCAGGCCGAGGTGCTGATGAGTGGCCTCAAATGCCAACCCAGCATGAGACACCCATCATGCTCCTCCACCCTGTACCCATCCCCCTCTCTCTCTCTCTCTCTCTCTCTATTTCTTTCTTTCTTTCATCAGTTCAGCCAAACCAGATAATCCCATTTTCGGCCACCGTCGTCGGCCAACCTCCACACCAGCGACCCACCAATGCCACCACTGCCACGACGCCTCTATCCTTCAGCGAGATCACACGTTGCCGCTTCAAACAGCCTCCACGTTGTCGACCCACTATTGCCGCAGATCAGCCAAACCAGACAGCCATCGTCGCCGGTTAACCTCCAAACCAGCCATGGTGGTTGGTTCTGCTGACGGTTGGTTGTATTGATGTGGAATGCTTCCATGAGGTGGAGGTGGAGGTAGACAAAGGCAGAAGGTAGAAGTCGTAGGCAGGAAGTAGGAAGCGGGGGTGGGGTGTTGCGGTAGTGGGTTTCTGGTATGAGGAAGGTGCATGATATAGTGGTGGCAATGGAAATCTGTGACGGTGACAGGGTTTGGTTGGTCGCAGTAGTGGGTTTCCAGAATTTTGGCGGTGATGTATTCTTGTGAGGTGGCGGTGGTGTGTTATGTGACGGGCGAAGGGAGAGAGATATGGCAGGGACGAGGTTTGCAATGGTGGTAGTGGTGGGTCGTCTCTGATGATGTAGCTCGGATATTGGCAGTCCTCCGGTGAAGAAAGACCAGTGGGGAAGATGGGTAGGGGAATTACACATTTGCCCATGCCAAAATGGCATGTGCACCGCACATGACCACTTAACGTCTAAAATTGAACGGACGTCCAATTTTGGAGCTATTTGCAACGGTTTTGTCAACCTCGAGGGAAATTATTGCAAAAGTTATAAAAACGAGGGACAAAGTGCAAAAACGTGTAAACCTCAGGAGACAGTTTTGTAATTAACCTTTTTTCTTATTAGTGGGTAGTTACTACTATTAAGTAGGGGTTATTGTTATAATGGATAAAATAAATAGTGGAAAAGTGGGTGGTTACCACTTTCCATTTCTCCATTAGTGGTGCGACAGTTTTGGGAGCGTCAGATGGTGACATGTGTCACCAACTCACCATCTCTCATGTGGTCTTTTTCTCCCATATCAATAAGTTTTCATTATTATGGAGTACATAATAGATAGATGAGTCCGAAATATTTAACATCCATCACATCAGCATGATGCCTTGCCCTAATCCAGTCTAAGTGAAATAAACAAGTATATGAATGACAAGAGGGTGTAAAGCACTAAAGCTGCCATGCTTGGCTAAAATGTCACCCCATTCATACTACTGACATGCACCTACTCTAATGGGAACTCAAAAAATCAAAGAAAACTTCGCCACCCAAATCACCAATTAAGCTCCTTATTCTTCCTCCTTTACGAAGATGCCCTAATCATCACCAGACGCGCCCAGTGAGCGTGCCACCATGTTCGGCCCAGTTTTGGTTGCAGACAAATTGCACAAATTGACCCCTCGGGCGCGCGTGGGAACATCCCTCCTTTCTTTTCTCCATCAATCCCCTGTCTACTGTACCCTCTCCAACATTCAAATGCCGAGCCCGCCAGCTTTTAAATTGCTTTTTCCCCTGTTTTCGCTTTACTCTTCTTCTCTGTTCCTTTTTCCTCAACAATTTTGAAAGAATTCAACCTTACCCACATCACTTTTTTGTCTAATTTTCATAGTTTGCGACTCAAAGTCACTCTTTTCACTTCATCCACCATGAAGTTCTTGTCTTCCTCTGCTTCTTCAGCTGCTTCCTCCTCCTCCACCACCACCACTACTACTACATGTGATGGCGGTTCAAAGAGTGCAAATTCCGGGTGTCTTATCGGAGTTTTACGCCGGCTTCTTTGCTTTAACAATCTTCCGACATACCCTTCTGATCACATTAAAGAAACTGAGTTTGAGGTCAACGAGAGTGAAAGTTTACACTGCGTGAAAACAGAGGATAAGTTTGGGAGTTCGGGTACCCCGGGGATAGTGGCAAGGTTAATGGGTTTGGATTCAATGCCGGGGATTGGCTTGGAGAAGACCCAAATAAGCCCCAATTCGGTTGCACGAAGCAGGTCAATGAATTCTGCTGATAGTTTGAAGGAACTTGAGTCTATGCAGGGAGAGCATCGTCGTGTGAAGAGCTCGTTGTCTTTTCGTGAGGCTCCGACATTCTTAGAGCAAGAAAATGAAGAGTTTTTCATTCTTAGCTTTGAGGAATTGGGGTCGAGAAACAGGAAATATGAGATTGATTTTGGAGAACTGAAGCAGAGGAGGGCAGAGAGGAGTAAAAAGAAGAATAAGACAAGAGAGAGAGTTTATGAAGAGAATAAAGAGAATTTAGAAGCAAATTGCACTACTTCTCAAAGTGATAAAAGTAGTGGCAGGGCTAAAGATTCAAGTATCATTCTTCCTCCCGTCCAGAATTCCCATCTTTCCTTGGAGGTTTTAGAGAGATTTAAGCCTATATACCACGAAGAAAATGCGAAAAAGGAAAGGAGGAGGAAGAGAAGGAGGAGGAAGAAGAAAGAAAGTTGCTCTGGAGCAACGAAAGTAGAGGCAGATGGTGATACTGAGAATTCAAGCCCGGTTTCTGTTCTTGATTTTGTTCCAGAAGCTCTAACTTCAGGTTTGTTTCCTCAATTCCGTAATTCTGCTAGTTTCAGGGTGAATTATACTAACTCTGATTAGCAATTTTTGCAGATTCAAGATTAACAAGTTCAAAATCAAGAAAGAAACTAGCAGAGAAGCTGGAAAGTTACATGCATTTATCTACAAGTGATACCAACAGTAACAGTCTGACCGTTGATGATTGCGAATTGAAGAGAATTGAAAGCAAAAACGTGGTGTCAAGGAGTAGAGCTTACAGGGGTGAGAATTATGTAGATATGTGGGGAGAAATCTGCAACTTGGCGGAAACAGAGACGAGGCAGTCAAATTGGATGTATAGAGAGGTGTGGAAGCTTGAAGACTTTCAAGAGGTTGGTTCAGCTTTCGGGTTAGAAATTCTTGATCAAATGTTGGTTGAGCTGGTGGATCAACTTACCATATTAACATAGAGTTTTGGTGATTTGTATACTCTTCTTACTCAAAGGGTTTGTGTTTTTTTTCTCCTCTTCATGTTGAGCTAGAGTTACTAAAATGTACGTATCAACTCTGCAGTGGATTGTAAATTGAAGTTTCTAACTGAGTCCCCCACAAGGCAGAGCATAATGTTCTGTAAAGTATACATTGAGAGTGCAACAGTTGGTTCCAACTTTGGGTTCAGTGATTCAAAACTAGCCATCAGCTACTATTTTTTTTTGCCCCAAAAGTATGATTCTCAAGATCCTTCTTTTGTCCCTTCAGCAGAGAGGGGGGATACTCCCCATTCTTCTTTTGCCCAATTGGCCTGTTCTTTTTTGAACTAAGTTGGCACCCAGCACACCATTTGAGAATCTTCAACAAGCCATGCAGTGGATGCTTAGTTCAACAAACAACAATCACTAATTTATCATGCGCCATGCTAAATTTTAGGCACGCCTAAACAAAGCAAACAATGAATTAGGCATCGTAAAGGTTTAGTTGCACTGAAGACCCTAATTTTGACTAAAATCTGCTATCAAAACGTTAGTGTTTACTATTAGGCATCCAAAACCTGAAAATTGGTCATCTATTTCCGTCTAAGGATTTTACTAACGGAAGTCATTTATTCCGTTTGATTTTAATGGTATTTCTGTCTTTGTAGGTTCCTTTTTATGTATTTTAGCAATTAACTATTATTTCAACCAACTTCACCAATGAGATTGAAGCAGAGGAAGGGTAGGATGGTCATTTCACGTTTCTTTTCTTTACTTCCGTTTCATTTCTCCTTATTTTTCTCATTCTCCTCCTCCTCCTTCCCTAATCACCACCCGCCTTTACCGCACGCCTCTGCCGGAGCTCGGCTGCTCCTCCTCTGCTAACCCACTCCCAGCCAACCCGCAAACCCATCGCCGCGACTCTCCCCTATCGCCCTTCCTTCTCCTCCGCGAACCCACTGATGCCGCGACCCACCTCCGTCCCTCGCGTCTCCTTTTCCGCCACAAACCCACTACCAACCAACTCGAAAACCCACTGTCGCAACCAAGGCGGTTGCTCAAGGTGGCACATCGTAGCGCTGCTGATTGAGAAATGAAAGGGCTGCTAACCGGAGGTTGGCCATGTGCTGGTGCTCTTGAGGCAGGCATGCAGGATTGACCGGTCGTAGTGATAGTGGTGGGAGGCACAGGTGGTGGTCAGAAGGGGAGGAGGTGGGGGCCAAGGAGGCTAGGCTGGAGGTGAGAACGTAAGTGGTGGTGGAAGTGGAACAAACTTTGGCTGCTACCCCGGTTCCAACCCCATATATAGTGACAATTAATAGTCACTAAATGTCTCTAGTGTCTTTTATGTTAACACTTTTAGCGACAGTTCTTAACAACACTTTTTAGCGTCGCTAAATAAAAGTCACTAGAAAAATTTAACAACCATTAATTGTCACTACATGGGGGATAGGAGGAAGATTCCTTCAACCCGGGTAGCAGCCAAATTTTTTCCTTTGGCGAGTGGGTGTCGAAAAAAGACGGAATTATCCTTAAAAACTAAGGGTCATACGTTTATGTTATTCTGTACTCAAATTTTGTAATGATGGTAAAAAAAATGCTCTTTTTTTGTACTTTTATCATTTTAGATATTCGTTTTGGATACAAAATTCAAATAGTAGCGGAAAAAGGGAAGGTGTTTTCACCTTTTTCCGTTCTTTCCGACAAAGTTGAATTCATGTCAGAGAGAAAGTCACCCACGCCGCTGTTTACCCTTCTGCTCTGTGCATCTTTGTCCATCGTTACAGAGGAAAGGTAGACCCTTTCTCTCTCTTCAATTTCTCTCTAATTTTCAAATCCATTGCCTGGATCTGAAAACTCCGTCTCACCCCGTCCCTTCAAGCTGCCCGTCGAGGTCTTGCCGGAGACGGAGGAAATGAAATTGTTGATGGCGGTGACAGTCAAGGTCTCGCCGGAATCCACGACCAGATTGTCGCAGAAGGCGTCGGCAATCACATCGTCCTCCTTGGGAAAGTCGAGCAGGCCGTCAATCACTGCCGAGATCTCGCCGGAATCCACGTCGGCAATCACATCGTCCTCCTTGGCAAATTTGCATCTAGCATTCTGGAGTTGAAATAGGATCTCTTCCTTCAAGCGGATAGGTTCGCGTTCTTGGACAACTACACCAGGTTCGCCGTTCGAGATGAGAGTCTCCCTCCCTGGTCCTCCATCGATGTTGAGATGTTCATCGCCGTAGATCCCGTTTACGGCCCCACAATAATCACCCCCCATTATCTTTGTTTATGCGTGTTTTGCTTTAATTCTATCTGGATGTTCTGTTATATCCTTTCTCTCTATTTGGGCTCATCTTTGAAATGGATGAATTCCTTACTTCTGTAACCACCATCTTTGAATTCCTTATTTCTGTGGTCACCCATATGTGTATGTGTCTTGCTTTTACTCCATCTGCGTGTGAAATCATCCTTTGTGATTGGGAATCCTGTCGGGAAAAAGAACGGGATGGGACTCCAGCAAGCAAGAATGGTGGTAAGGGTAATGTTGGAAAAATGATAGTAACAGTAATGAAAACGGGAATGAAAATTGTAAACATACAAAAACAACTGAAAAAGGTAGACACAAAAAAGGTGGTGAAAATTATAAAAGTACACAGCTATAATTTGTGATTGGATCCAAAAAATTGAAAACGAAAACACAATACAAATACACAAAACGAAAAGTGTAAACGTACAGCTCCTAACAAAACCATTACTCCCATTAATGAAATCCTTCATACTTGTAAATGTTAGGATTTTCGTTGCATCTTTTAGCCAAGGTGAAGGTTTACGGTGCAATTAAGCCTTCGTATATATGAAAAATTATACATATAAAGAGAACATGCTTGTCATTTTTGTAAAATCACTTATGTCAATTTTATCATCTATTTTTTTTTTTTTTTTTTTTGGGTGTGCTGGAGGGTCTAAGCCCCGATTACAAAGTGAAAATCAGCACAGATAATACGAATGAGGCTAAAGTCTAGCGAGAGGGTGGATCATAGTTATTAAAGGCGCAGGCGCACCTAAGGCGCAAATGGTCCCTGGAGCCTAGGCGCGCTCCTTTTCGAAGTGAGGCACAAAATAAAAATAAATAGATATTAATACATTAAACCAATAAAATCACATAAAAAAATTCAGAACATGACAATTTAACAAACTTTGAACACTAGAAAAAATTTCAGATCTAATGAGAAGTAGTTGATCCTAATTAAATATGACAACGTCATCCTTATCATTAGTGAAGGCTAAAGCAACAATGTTTTTCTCAAAAGGGAATCGTAGGCTCCAAATTGTTTAGAGATTCCTTCTTAATTTCATCTTCTTTGTCTTTAAGGTGAAGTGAAGGAGTATATTTATTTTAAAAAGAGTAACAATTGAAGACGAGACGCTAGCACAATGAACAACAAAACGACAATCGAGTGACTAGGGATTTGGGGTTTTAGGTTTTTTTGTGATTTAGATATTGATTTGTTATGTTATGAAATAAAGAACAAAAAATAATGAACGGTTGAGATGATGCCATGATGCAAAAATCACAAATTAGGATTTTGGGACTTTTCTTTTCGCCTCCACCGCCGCCTTGTGCTTGGGCGCCTAGACGCGCACCTTTTCGAAGGGGCTGCGCCTAGCCCTAGGCGAGGCGCAAGTTGTGCGCCTTGCGCCTAGGCGCGCCTTTGATAATACGGGAGTGGGGGCAAAATAAACCACTGTCAACACCCTTTGGCCCCTCTGCCACCCTAACACTTGCCTGTGCCCAAATATCTGCACAACATTTGTTCATTCTATCTGATCACAAGGCAAAAATCTGCACCACAGTTGGCCCTAGACAGATGATTACCGGTACAGTTTCAAAAAGAGGCCTGATGATCCTCGCAACATGAGGAAACATCAACAAATACAAGTGTCCACATGGTGTTAAAATTTGTTTTTTGAGGGTTAATGAGGGGAAGAAACGGACAAAGTGTAGCGTGGAAAAGAAAGGCAGTGGAAAAAGAAGGGAAGGGGGGAGGGGGGAAGAAAGATCTTGTATCCTTCCTTGGTTGGCGACCTTTCTTCTTCCATCCTCAGTGCCCAAGCCACTACCAAGTCAGGCACCAAAAGTTTCTCATGACAAATATACAGTAGGTTAAGTGAAACCACCTTAGTGCTCAAGAATATCCTTATCGTCAACTAATAAAACAAGGGACCTCGCCTTTTAGAACCGAAAGCATCTACCACTAGGGGAAAAGGGTAAAGGCACAATACAAAGTGGAGTAAACGGAGGCACTGCACCAGTCAGAATTCTAGTGTAGCACGGAAGAGACGGCTTCAGCTTCAATACCCTGGTCTACCATGGAGCTATTTGCATTTCCATCTCAACTCTGTCCAGTTTCCTAGGTGTCTAAGTTGGTTTAGAAACAGTTTATATGTTAGCTTTGCCACGGCAGCCTTTTTTATGGAAAAATGCAGTTTCTGATTCCAACGAGTGTGTCCAGGAAACCTAAACTAGAAAACTGAACCAAGGAAACTTGTGGGAAGTATCATCCAAATGACTATAGAGACAAATTTCCCATCAGACAATAGACTTGCATTTTGAAAGAGTGAAGATTTATGACACCTTCAATAGGCACAGAGATCACCAAGGCACCAAAGAGACAAACCATGGGCACACGCAGTGAACAAGAAGAAGGGAGAGATTCCTTCACTAAAAATATCATTAGTTGATAATAAGTGATGACAATTAACATGGAAGAATCAGCTTCTAGGACATAGACCAGTACAAGCCTCGTCTACATAACATAGACCTTCAAATACAACTTCAGTCTCGAGTCATTCTTCCATCATACTTAACATATAATGAGTACAAGGGGGTATAATGAAACTGAGCTAAACAGGACAGCATAAGATAAACAGAAAAGAATAGACACTATATTGAACTCAAAGAAAGTAAATGTATGATCAGGAGGCTATCATCCTGCCCAAGTTCTTTGTTTTCTCCACTTCGGTATCTTTTGTTCTCTTTTCTTCACTTCCCTCCACCTACGTATGGTGAGTATGAATAAAAATTCAAATAATGGCAAAAAATGTTCTCAAGAGTTAATAAAGGAACCAATGCAACTGCTAATGTCGATTTCAAGCCACCAGCTGCTCTTGCTCCATGTATTGCTCCACCCATGTTGAGAGCATCTCTGAACCTCCACTATTCAGATGATACTGCTGCTCCTCATAATTTAAGTGCCCAGACTTTTCAGATGGGACATCGCTTACCATAGACTGAACCCAAGACAAATCAGGCTCATGAGCAGTGGTCGGCATCGATGCAGCAGGTGTTGCAAAGCTGCTGCCACTGCTCCGTAACCCAAAAGAAGCAGATTTCCTAAACTTGTGGAGCTCCTCTTTCTGCATGCCCCAGTCCAATTTGCCATCAGGGGAGCCCCAATCTGAAAAAGGTGAAGGCATCATATTTGCAGAAGCAGCAGCGGAAATGCCAGAATGACGGTTCACGGCACCTCGATCAATGAAGCTCTGACTCCGTTTTGCAAAAGCAGTAGACCTTGAGTTAAGAACTGCTGCAGCAGCACCAGCCTGATCAATTCCAAATAATGGGGATGACCTCACGGGTGAGGATGAGTGGCTGGAAGGATAGTTAGAGTGAAGCTGCTGGTTCATGTTCTGGCGTATCTGAATTCCAGTTGGTGATTGCAACTGGGTTGAGCCAGCATCCAGTGAGAGACCATGCAACTGAGACAAAATTGTAGGATCAAGAGATCCAAAGACATCATCAAGGTTAGTCGGTTTTACTCCTGCAGATCTATTGTGCTCCCCAAAAGCTACATTAGTAGCCAAGGAGTTGTTCCACCCTGACGGGGAAGAAAGACCAGATAACTCATCCATTAATTGCTGCTGGCGGCGACGATGACTTCCCAGCCCAAGTAACTCCGCCTCCAAATCCATATCTCTAGCACTTAGCGTGGTTTTCAATCTGCTACCAGGAAGGTACAGGGATAGGGGTGCAAGGTTAGATTGGTTCAGCCACATGGATCCATTCATGGAAGACGCGGCTGTTGGAGTCAAGGGTGGTGTTGTAGAAGCTGGCATCATCATAGATGGAGAACCAAGAGCGAGAGGGCTTATTGATGAGATGTCTAGCAAAGCACTAGTTGAGAATGATCTAGGAGAAGGGACTGCCGAACCTGTGGAAGCATACAAGGGGCGAAGCTCCTCGGGCTTGTGGGCAAAGAAACACACCTTCCGGGTACAACCCGTCTCATCCTTGCACAAGCGGGTCCGATACTGGGCAGGGTGAAGCCAGCACTCAAATATTCCATGCGCATACTCACATGCATCCCCCTGATGGCACGTTCCCTTACGAAACTCTGGGCACGGAACACAACTATAATGGTATTTCCTCGGGTCACGCCGCCTTGCATTTTCACCCGGGTGAACAAACGGGCACTCCGTCCAGTCATGAGAGTAAGCCCTTGAGCAAGGCTTAACTTTGAAAGTGTACATTCTGAACTCATCAGTTCCATATACCCCATTTTTTATGTCCGGAAGCGTAAGGTCAACAGGATATTCTTTCTTCTCACTGCCATCTTTCAAAGCAGGCGGTGAGCACACCTGTTCGTCCTGTTGATCTTCCGCTTGTGCAGCGGCCTGATCAACCAAGATACACATCTCACCCATATCACAACATCCAGTTAGCATTAGCTCCAGCATCTTCCTTTTCATATTGAAGGAAGAAGTGAAAATAGGAGCGATCAGGTCAACAGGTTTGTTCCCGTTTGCATCAACACAATTCACATCAGCTGAAGCATCAAGCAAGAGCTTGACAACCTCAAGTGACGAAGCAGAACCACCGACAACAGCGCAGTGGAGGGCGGTGGCCCGGTCAGAACCACAAGCTTTGTTAACATCGACATGAGCCTCTTCCAGCAAAAAACTCGCTACTCGTTTGCTACCAAACATGGAAGCAATCATGAGGGGTGTCCTCTCCTCAAACCCCATCTTCTTTGAACCCACTCTCCTACCATACCAATACCCCGACGCGTCAACATCATGACCCTCTTCTTCAACCGCGCTCTTAAGGCCCATCAAGTCATCTGACGCGGATAATTCAAGCAAGACCGAAACACTTTTCAGAACACCCTCTTGATTTTTAAATTCACCATCCTCCATGACAAAATCTGATTGACACATTCTCATACCCACTGAACCACTGCACCTGCAAGGAGAAGGATATGGTCCCTCTTCCTACAAATCAAAAAGCACTACTTATACCTCCATAAGAATAATCAAGAATGCTTAACCCTTTTACACAAAATCACAAGATGAAAAGCTAGCTTAACATGACGCAAATTACAACTGCTTGCAAGAAGCTTGTTCAATATAAATTACAAGTAGCGAAAACACATCACATATTCCACAGATAGAGAATACAAACTAAACGCATAGTTCCATAAAACATACAATTCCCCTAATATTTTGCAATTTATTACCATGAAATTTTTACTAGCACACGAACAAAATTCCATCAAAATTCAAAAGTAGAACTAACCCATATCATAACTCAAAAAGTTTCAAGGTACTAAATCTTGGCTTATTCAGGGGTTTCCGCAAAAGAAGATAACTTCACAGACAGACGCGCACACAAAAACACGAAAACACACATTACAAGCAAATTAAAGAGCTTACCTTATTGAGTTTTGACTCAGAGCTTCCCTTGGAGAGAAGGAACAGAAGCCGAACTGGGTTTTTTCTACAAACGCAGGCCCCGGCTTTAAAAATGCTACCAAATGCCCTATGAGAGCGAAAGCTAGAGAGAGAGAGAGAGAGAGATAAAGATGGACTTTTCCAAAGTTTTCTTTTCCTCCCTGAGAGCCTTTTTTGTTCCAAGTCAAGAAAGATGAGCGCTGCTTCTCTCGCTTCCCTCTAAAATGAAACTCAAATGCAAATGAAATGCAAATTAAACTCTTGTACGTAGTCGTGATGGACCCCACATCAAAACTTTTAATACAGGAAGAACTTATTTTTATCTTTTCACATGCTTATTTATCTCTTCATTTTTCGCTAAAAATAAAATACATCCTGTTATTGTTAAAATACAACTCTAGTGACAATTTTAAAAGAACAAACTTTGGCTCCTACCCGAGTTGTAGGAATCTTCCTTCAATCAACCACATGTATAGTGACAATCAATTGTTGCTAACTGTTTCTATTGATTTTTCTTCTAACACTTTCAGCGACAATTATTAGCAGCATTTTTTTTATCGTCACTAAATAAAACTCACTAGAAACATTTAGAGACGATTGATTGTCGCTATATGGGGGGTAGGAGGAAGATTCCTCCAGCCGGGATAGCACCCAAATTTTTCCCATTTTAAAAAGCATAGAAAGATTTAGCAACAGCAATTACAAACTTTAAGATACAATATATAGACTAGTTACTAGGCACACATAACGCGTGTGCAAAAATAAAATTAGCAGTATGAAAATTGTATGATATCAAGCATGACCTTTAGAATATGTTTTAATTACATTTTCTAACGAGTTTCAATTTGTGAAAATCAAACATATCTTTATAAGTAATTATTTACTATTTGAAACTTCACTTTGTGCGTGTTACTTTTAAAAAAAATTCTTTACGTTGTCATGTTTCATAATTTTATACAAGTAATTATATAAAATAAAAAGAGGCGCTACATGAAAAAGTCTATCCCCTTTATATGTGTACATAGTACAAACGTATAGATGTAGCGACAACTAAAATATCACAAAAACCATTATATGAACCAATTATTTACCGACGATGTAGATAACGCAATATAATGCGCAAGTAGAACATAACGAGATAAAATGATTCTCAGATAGCAGATGCTCGAAACTTTATCATCGTGGCTTTATTTTACCCTATGTAATGTAAAATAAAGCAATGCAAAGTTGCCACGTGTGCGATGGCAAAGCACAGAAAGTGTGCTTTCACCAAAGCGGCCGGGTTCAGATTCCCGGCTCGTCACGCTCAACGCGTGGTGCATGAGTTTTTGTTTGGGTCCAGTTCGTGACGTGGACGCATCTAAGCCGTCCTTGGCTTTTAGGACTTGATACTTCTATCGTCACGGGACTGTGGAGAAAGGGCAAATGACAGACGGCAGAAATTGGGACAGCTTAGGCGTAGGGCTTTAGTTTTTTGTTGTTGGCTGGACGGTGTGAGTTTATGTGGTCTGAGTTGGACACTGCACTAACGTTGTGATGTCCGCAGTTGGGACAAACGTTGAAGATATCGATCGATGGGTTGGTCTTGTCCAGCTCCCATCATGCAAAGCCAGTTTAGACTTTGATTTCTACTGGATTTCCTGTTTAATTTATGTGTAATTCAAACATTAATAAGTAACAATCTTGTATTAATGGACTAATATTAGGATGTTCGGGGCCTCTACTGTGATATAAATCTATCGCTAAATATGTTAGTGAGTTATATCTTAAAAATGTATATTTTAACAAGAAGGGAAGTTGATCGTCAGATTAACCGGAATCATATGAGATTATGCCCGCAGGACTAATTTGGTAAACCATTTTTAAAGGTCGTTATTCTAAATTTTAAGATAAACAAGAAGATTTTTTTAGCGCTCATTTATTGTTACTAAAGCTACTGCAGAAAAGAGTACTGCAGAAAAATCCTTGTCATTTGCTAATGAATAACTTAGCAAGAAATATACATGCCTAAATGAAAAAACAAAAGGCGTGAAGTTAGTTCCCGCTTGTACTTAAAGTATTTTGATTTCACTTTTGCCAATTGTATGTGGCCTGCTTAACGAGTAACGCTAAGTTTAAAGATGACCTTTTTAAACTCAAATAAAGAAAAATTGAAGTATAACACAAACTATAGCTAACGCGTATAAAATTGGAAATGACGAAAGGCAAACCTAGATTTTTTAACTGTAAATCTTTTAGCTTCGGAATTGTTGTTTTTTTTTTTTTTTTTTTTTTTTTTTTCTTTCTAAATTGCGTTGTAAAACAGCCGACTGAAGTTCTACGTTTTGGGTGTACAGCCCGGCCCATTACTCTCTCACCGGGCTCATAGTAACAATATTCACGATAAATTGGTGATATTCGCGAATTTATCGCGATAATTTGATAGAAAGTATTAATCACGGATATATCGCGATTATTTGCAGGATTCGCGAATACATTTTAAATATCGCGATATTAGCGAATTTATCGCGATATGTACGAATATATCGCGAGTAGTTCCTCCTTCTTTCTCTTGCAAAAATGAAGATAGCAAAGCTTCTGGTGGGACTCGAACACGGGTATCACCGTGTGCGAGCACTGTTTTGGGCCATCACACCAACTCATGGTTCCTGATTAAATTGAGCAAAAGAATGTATATATTTTATTAAGCCACACATAATTATATGCCAATACTGAATACCCACACACATTCTCATTTTTTTGTACCCATCACTTAAAGAATAGAAGAGTTCTTGTATTTTTCTCATTTTAGTTGTATAATTTACAAAATTTCATACACTTAAAATTATTGTAACCTTAACGATTAATTACCGAATTATTTCCGATTTACGATACGAATTTTGTTATTTCACCGAATTATTACCGCTTCAATGGTGAAATTCTCCGAATAATTCCCGAATTCCGGATTATTGTCCATGCCGAATAAATTCCGAATACCGAATTTGTTACTATGACCGGGCTAAGTTTGGCTTCGGTTGATTCCAGGCCTGGACTTGGGCTATTGATTCGTTATGCCCGAATTATACAAAAACTGAAGCTTAATGGGCTAAGTTTGAGTTTGACGGATTCCACGCCTGGATCTCGCCAATGGCTTCGTTTGCCAAGGTAGTCTTTGAGCTTGGCAGAATCCAAATTCCATATCCAACCTCACTAACTTGTAGTACAAGAGAACGTCTATTTTCACGTCCTAACGACATCTTTTTTTTTTGATAGAATAACGACATCTTTATTTTGCCGCTAAAAAGTGTATTCATCAAAAAATATAAAATTTTAGTGACGAAAGAGTGAAAACGCATAACATGTTCTTTTTCTGTTTTTCATTTTTCCTTCTCTTGGGTAGCATTGACGCATGATTATTGTGAAATTTGTCCAGTGGAACCAAGTAAATTGGGAATTATGTGCAGAATGGGATATGCAAGTGTCTGTGGTACAGCTGCAGTGGGAAAGAGCCTTGTAATCCGTCCAATTTTACGTTTTCATCCATCAGGCCTGATTGATGTAAGAGACTCGGTTTGGTGTCTAATGAAGTACCTTTGCTAGAGACACACATGATGAACATTGTCAAATTGGTCAGAATCGCAG
The DNA here is from genome assembly GCA_033065855.1 of Escallonia rubra. NCBI lineage: Eukaryota > Viridiplantae > Streptophyta > Magnoliopsida > Escalloniales > Escalloniaceae > Escallonia > Escallonia rubra. The sequence goes on along the minus strand of JAVXUO010002297.1, from coordinate 177,746 downwards.
AGAAATATCAACCCGTATCAAGATTGAATTTCAGTTTTGTGCTGAAGCTGGAGACGAAGGTGCAGATTACGTTGAACAAGTACCGCATATCTGGCAGCTTGATCACGCATCACAAGTCTAGTTGTCGTTAACTCGAGTTCCTCATTTTTTTATCGTTCTGTCACACTGAAATTTTCTCTCATCGCATATCTCCGTGCACAAGACTCGAACTGCAACTTTGCACGAGCAAGGGGCGACCTTTACCATACAGTAAACTCCAAAGTTGTCGCTATGTAAATTACAGAGAACTGACACCTATAGTTCGAAAAAAGTGTTGCTAAACTGTTCCATTTTATGGATTAAACTGTCAACTAATGCCATCTAATGCTATGAAGAGAACCAGTCAAGGTGAGTACAAGTGGCTCATCTAATGCCATTTCAAGAAAATTCAAACAGACAAATGCAGTGGTTGAATTCAACAAAAGCATGGACTATAATTCCATCCCCCCCCCCCCACAAAAAAAAAGAGAGAGACAAATAAGCAGGAAAGATCAAGGACACAGAACAAAAAGGTAAAAGGGGAACTGTTTTACGTGTGACTAGAAATATTTACATGCTACCTAGCTGAAATTTACACAATACACATCTTATGACAAAAAACTCTATACTACAGTGCCATTACTTTGCACAAAGGAGGGCACTTAATATGCTAACAACTACGTTATACATGATAATTACAAGAAACATACCTTTCAAATTAGTTCAACAAAATTCTTTTAGGAAGGCAAACATGAGAAGCTTGTTCTTTCGCGAGAAGGCCTTCAAGAGCAACTAGTTTCACAACAGATTGACCAGTAAGCCTGTGCTTTTCCTGCGCTTCGACAAAGCTCCTACAGAGAACCTGTTCTATCCACTCCTCCACTGCTCTCTTCCTTTCTGATAACCAAGCTGCTGCAAGTATTTGTACCATTACATCTGGATCAATCTCCAGTCGAGTATCAAATCCAACTATCTTTTGAAAGCTTTGACCAATCATTTTGTAAAATTTATCAGCCAGAGAATCGAAATCAAATGGCTTGAAGATCACTTTTTCATCCACTTGGTCCAAAAATTCCTCCAACCAAACTTCTGAGTTTTCAGAGCCAGAGTCGCTCTCACAGCTTCCATAAGCATCACTCTCCTCCGCATCCTCTATGGGCAGATTCAGATCCAGAAAGGAATTTGACACTTTGTGTGTGCGTTTGAGTATTTCCAGTGACTTTTCCTGCTCAGTGCAGTCGCTCAACTTCCTTTTATTCACTGAACAAGGCATAAGTAACATATTGGAACCACCTGCTTTTATAACATCCTTGGAAACCTTTCCAACAACAATTTGCATTTGCAAGCTTTTGGCTTGTAAAATTCTTTCCTCCGAGAACTCGGGAGGTGCAAGGAAGTTTTCATTAATGTTCTCCTTGCTTGAAGTAGTCAAAAAGATCATATTGTTGATGCTAATTTCTCTCCCGTGTGAATCTGGAAATTTACCACTTCTAACAGCCTGCAACAAGCTGTTTTTAGCCAGGATATCGGCCTTATCTATGTTGTCAATGAACACAACAGAATGAGGTTTCCTTCTCACCTCCTCTGCAATATAATCAACAACCGTCTGTCCCCTAAACTTTCCATCATAGTTCATAAATTGTTGACTATCAAAGATGGAGTCTGAATGTTTGATCCCATGTTCTTCTGAGCTCAGGTCCACAGAGATAAATCTTTCTCTGCAGCCAAAGAACAACTCTGCAAGTCCTATGGCGATTCTCTTCTTTCCCACTTTGTCAGGTCCAGAAAAGCTGAGCCATATATTTCCTTCGTGATTTGAGCCATGCCGCCTACCTGGGCCACTTCTGCATTGAGATATAGTTTGACTAATGGTAAGAATTGCATCAGCTTGCCAGCCAACCTTGTCACAAAGAGCTGTGAAAAGGTGCTTGAAATCCTTTTCATCTACTTGCCCTCCCAACCCGAGAAGTGAGCAGGAAGAAGATTTGACTATGCCACTTGGAGCACTCTTATTAACGGTATCAACCTCAGAAGTAACAGACCCAGATAGGTTTAAAAGACGAACATTGTGATCTTGAGAAATAAATTTACTTGGCTCCTGGCTGCAAGATGCATATAGAGTTCCTAGCCCCAAGTCTGTGGTCACTGGAGTATGAAACGAGGGTGAACTACGTTCAGGGGGCAGCTCAAAACTCTGCGGAGAATTAGAGGGACGCCAGGGGATCTCCACCTCTAATTGCTGATTAGAAACTTTCACGGGTACTTCGTGTCTGAAATTGGCATTCTCCGCACCAGAAGTTATCGGTACATCTTGTCTGGGAAAGGCCAAAGGCATGCGAGAACTTAAAGTTATACACCTCGTTTCATTCAGGGCTGAAGCTTTACCACCAACTTCCTTCCCATCAGCATCAAGCTGAAAGCTCTCAACACCAGGAGCTTGAGACCTGACCTGTGAAATATCTCCTTGCAATGAAGGATTCTGATGAAGTTGCTGGCATATGTCATTCCATTTCCTTTGCAGGCCCATAAGTTTGGCACTTGATACTGTCCCATCATCTCTGGCCTGCACTGAGATGATGGAGCACATGTTCACATATATGTTTTACAATTTAATCACCACGTGCATATTGTGTGCAACCATCTGTGGCAGTTGGATGAAAGAAGCTAGACTTGGAAGGAGTTACACACCTCTACTGCATCTGTTATCTTGTTTGAGACGCATTCAGCCATTTGTAACCAAGAAGGTAAACCTGCCGAGTGCTGATCAGCAACTGACTTGGTGGATCCTCCCTTACGAATAGCAGACACTTCTTGCTCATACCTTTTGTTGCACAAGTGACAACGGGTTGAAGACTGGTTTGTGCTGCTAAGCATATTTCCAAATTCTGAAGTTGTAGGAAAGAAGCCACCAAATGGCACAAATGACCCCATCAAGCTGCAAGCATATCATGAGAAAGGAAAGGTAAGATTCAGTTCATCTACAGTCATAAACTAAATTGTACTTAGTTGGTCCCACTAGAAGAGCCGTGACATATAAAAGAGAGAAATCAACTAGAACAGCATAGACAATAGAAGAGCCATAACATATAACACAATATGCATGTTAAATGAAGGAATCAGACAGAGAACTAAAGAACAAAAACAAAATGTTACTTTTATAGGGTGATGCTATTCCCGGTTTGATTAACCCCACATGTAATTCTTTGTTTGCACATAAATCCAAAAGAAACACACCCAAAGCAGCAATATAAGCCACCTACCAGAAGCAGAATTCGAATACATGTCTGACCCATTTAAAGCTGTAGATGAAAAGATAGACCACCCAAGAATTCAATAGAGGGTATGACGAAACAAAAAACAGATAAGGGCGCAATAATAAGTGTTCAGATGAACTTCCAAATAGGTGTGAGAAAAGAAATCTAGATAATGCGACACCCTGAAACTTAAGGCAGCAGAGCCATTCTGAGGTCTGGGAGTCTCTTATGTACACCACCTTAGTACTAGGATTTATTCTAGATATTTTAGTACTAGGATTCCCTCCAAATTGGTTCCGAGATTACGTACACAAATCACCTCAATTTCCGGGGTACAGAAACCAACATGAAGTTTTGACTACGACAATTTCTTACCCAAGCAGGCCTTTAAAAGCAGCAGATCTCCTGCAAATATATAAATACTAATATTGTAATCTAATAGGCCTGAATTGAACGTTTATCATGTACTAAATTGAAACCACGGTTGTGCCCTTACTCATACTAAAGTTTGGATCTAATCCAGGCCATGAACCACCCAAACTTCAAAGGCAGCATGTCCGTGTCTGGAACACTCCAATACACCAAATACGTGCTAGGACATGTAGTCAGCATGGCTGTATTCAGAGATAGACAAAACATATATACATATGTACACACACACACACACACACATATACACACTTGAAGTTGATTTCTACAAGATGGGTTTGTATGGTATTGTGCTTGAAGGGTTGAACTAAAAACGGGTTGATTTCCCCTCACTGAAAACCCTTCATACTTGGGGTCCGATATGATTGTGGTGTGAACAGCTGGTCTTTCTTCTTGAGTCTTTACGCCAATGGTTAAAAGTACGACATGTACTATTATACTGTGAATTCCTTTTAATCCGTACGGGATGCAACTCCCATGCCGCATAATGGCTGTAGACCCCTAAAAAAAGACGTGTCTAGAAAGAAACATTGAAGAGATTTGATTTCCTCTTCTTTTCCTCTTAGCGGATGAAGCTAACTGAATCGGAACTGACTGAAAGGACTGGATTCATCAAGTTATGTGCACAGATTCTCATCGGCTAGCTAATAGCGGTACTCCTAGGGCGATAGGGCCCAAGTTTTATTTGTGATTCTTTTGATTGCTAACTTGATTTAGACGATGACACATATATAATAATTCACATGTATGAACACGTATATATCAAAAAGTATTTACAGTGTCTCGCATCCACGCTACATAGGTTTGAAGCTAGCAATATATGCTGTCCAACGTGTGATAGCTTGTGTGCGCAATTTCATCATAAATGCTGAAGAGAGTCATCAGGAGGATATACATATTTGCTCAATAGAAACATCATGTATTACACTTTTGAGTGTCCTAAGAGTGATCAGGCGTACATTAGGCTCTCTGGAGGGGTTAATAACTTTTTTTTTCCGAGACTTTTTTGAGTTTTCCTTCACTAAAAGAATTGATAAGGAACTCGTGGTAGAATGATGATATATGATAGAAAATCGCTGTACTATTAGATTCCTTGATTGGACTAAAAACTTGTTAGGCAACTTTTCTAGCGTACTAAGGGTGTTCCTTGTTTGTCAACGCCTCTCTTTGTTCTTCTTGAGATTGAGTTATTTGACTTCCTATTCATTTAAGCAACTGATTGATGCTTCATGACCGAAAAGTGACTTCTCATATCACTCATACGAAACAAGGAGCATTGGCGTGGTCTTGTTTATAGAATGTAACTAATACATTTATAGACGGTTAGAAGCTCAAGTGGAAACTAGTTTCATAACTACATAAAACGACGACAGATAAATACAAGACCAGTCTAACAGGAGCACTCAAGCATAGAAGCATATCATTTAAGCCTTCCAATGTCATGCATATCAACTTCAGCTACTGCTGAGCTTATGAAATTTTGAAAAGATATAATCTCTACTCCCTAGACACACTAAGAGGGCACAGTAAGAAAATCACCTAATTATAGACAAATCATGCTAGGCATTGACTCCATCATGAGAAACCTATTCCCTCATCCTTGATCTACACGTTCAGAACATCTATAACGATCACTACCCATTCGATTAGCTTATCAATTTGCCTTCAGTAGCTGAAAAGTGAATGATTCTGGCTTCGCAAAGATGAACTAATTTGACCTATCAGACCATACCGTAATGAACCATCAAAAATGTGTTTCAATTCATATAAAATTTTCCAGTTTCTCCACAAGTTCCTGATTTGCCCAACTCAGGGTACGTCACAAGAGTATCATTGGAATTTGGTGGTAAAAAAATGAAAGATAGAAAACAGTCAGTGAATGAGATGAATAGTAACTTTTGCAAAGGTTTCGTATCCTTCTACGGGTTTATGTCTAAATACCTACTAACATTTGAAGGATGCAAACCAGCGGACGTTATTACTTTAGGCTTGATCTGTTACCTTGCACTTCAAAGTTAGAATTTGACATATAAATAATGACAGCCACTAGCAACATATTAGCTCGAGAATGATACCAGCCCATTACTTCAATTTCTTTTTTCAAGCAAGTTCTTTTTTCAATCTATGAACATAAATAATTTTGGAACCTACAGTGCCAACACCCTGAATTAAATACTACAAGTCTACAAGATTGGCCACTAACCTCGAGTTCGATTGTAACTCTCCGACGGAAGATTTCGATGAGGTGATGGGCAGCAACTGCAAATCCCAATCTTTCTCGATCGAAGGAAATCGCCTTAAAAACTTCCTGTAAATCTCATAGTTCCCCACCGCCCCAATCAACCACAATCTCTCACCATAAACCTCCACCAGACCACGTAACCGTGCCACCACATAGTCCACAGCATCAACCCTCCCACCCTCCACAATCACCTTCAAATCCCCATAACTAACAACAATACCAGCTCCCTTACACCCATCCAGCTCATCACTCAACTCCTTAAACCTCAAACCCATCATTTCTTCACTCCCAGAATCACCAACGAACTCACTGATCTCCTTGCCAATACAAAAAACACTCGCTCCATCAATTTCACTGGGCAAAACACCACTTTTACACTTACTTACACAATCAGTAAAATTATTAAGCGTATCATAAGCACAAACCCCGATGAGCAGCGGATTCTTGGCCTCTTTTTTCACAAGTACCTCCCCTATTCTCCTGCAACTCTCATCACTACCTTCCTGCCCGGAAAATCCAGCAAACGGGAACCTAAAACCGGGTCGACCGGAACCCGGACTTGCATCAGACAAATTGCAGAGAAACAGAGGCGGACACCTGGCCCGCGAAAATCTCGGAGGCTGTACAATAGCTAGCTTGATGTCGCAGCTCCGAAAACCCGCATCCCCTAAAACCCGACTCACAATCGGATCATCCAAAATAGACAAAATAAAATGCTTCAGCTCCACTTTCACCGACGAAATCGAAGACGAGCCGTTCTGTTGCATTTGCTGGTACAAGTGAAACGTCTCGGGCTGCCGCCTCTGATTAGCCTGCGACCGTTTGATCGCCGCCGCGAGGGAGTTCGACACCGGCGGCTCCTCCGGGGCTCTCGACGACGGCAGCCGGTCCAGCGAGACTCCGACGCACAGCTCGAGCGCGCGGAACTGCAGGCGGGGGGAGTACGACGCGCTCCGAGCGCGTGCGCACGCGTCGCGGAGGATGGAGGAAGGCAGGGACAGCAGGGCGGAGACCGCGTGGAGGGAGGTGGTCTGCGCGTGGCTCCTCCGACGGGCGACGGCCACGGCGTCGTCGAGCGCACGCGCCGCCTCCTCGGTCAAGCATTGCCTGGCTGTGCTCACCGGCGTCGGCATCGCCGGTGACAATTATGAAGACTTATAGTAGTGGTGTAATGGGTGTATAAACAATTAGTATAATTGAGCTGCCAATGGAAATAAAATATTTCCAAGAGCGTAACACTCAACACCTTTTCAATTATTTATGGGCAGTGAGAGGGATGAAGTGAGAGCATTTTTGTTCTTGTTGGGTGCTGGTGGGGTCCTGGTTTGGGCAATACAACAAACACTTGGTGAGCATAGATTCTGTTCAGCGAAAAATAAAACATCCATCATAAAGAAGATCTTTTCTTCCATTACTTTTTACTTTTTAGGAGTAGATTGCAAGAAGCCATTTGCATCTCAATTTTGCAATTTGGCCCCTTTTACTTTAGCCTTTGAGTTGCACTCGTTAGAAAAAAAATTAAAATTGACGATGCAGGATGTTCGTGTGCTATAAAAGTGCGTTTCTAAGAGATAATATTAGGTTTTAATGATCATGGTGCTTCTCGTGTGGTCAAGGGGCGAAAGGCAAATCCTTTTGAGTTACTTTCCCTTTCTTTTTGGTGATTTTTTTACAAATAAATAGCCATGCATTGGTAATTTTATGGCACGATATAAATCGAGGGCCACGTTTCTTGACAAAACCTTGTAACATTAAGCTAGCGAAATTGTGGACAAACTTTCTTGACAAAACCGGCCAATCGTCAAGAAAATTTTTAGCCACCATGCACCATATTGCACCACTATGAACACCCCATTTGAATGTATCATTGCGACCCAACACTACGCGACCCTTGAAATCTATGAATCCCTTCCGCAACCACCCACTGCTCCCCTTTTCTGATACATATGCTTCTTTCCCTCAAAACGCAAGAATGTGATTCTAGCATTTCCTTTTGAAGTAAATCTGGTATTAAAATTTATTTCTTTTTGCTTGTTTAGTGTTACTGTTCACTTTAGTTTGCATGCATTTTATCTTTTGCTCCCTAAATTGACTATGACTCCAATTTTTTTATTTTTATTTTTTTTTTGGTGGTGTTGGAGGCGAGTTGTGTAATTTGGTGGCTAAATGTCCTCGAATTGCAGAGTGATTGTTTCTTCAATTCAACAACTTCCTAGAAGAATTTAATTTTCTGGTCAGCCTTTTATCGATTAAGAGCCAACTGCCAGTAATATTACCTTCAATTTACATTAGCATGATGCTCATGTTGGACAAAGGTTGAAATGCACTCCAATCATACGCGACGAACACCTAAGGTCCAATCTTCATGTCAGCGGCTAACAAAGGAAAGTGCACACTCTTTTGACACGCGTGGGCATCTAACTGGAGCGCTGGCAATAGGTTTCCTCGCGAGTTCGGGACAACAATGGTGAGGTTACTTGCGCGTACTTTGGTCTTCCTACAAACTCCGTCCTTGCAATTCGGATACAAAGTACACAAGCTGAATTACAAAAACAAAGATTGCAGGTGGCTCTTCAGAACTGACCCAAACTTGCAAGGGTTGCCCTTGCAGTTTACCCTACTTTTTGATAGTCTTATTCCTATACTTTTTGTGCGCAGTGTTGCAGAGATGCCGTGTCCACTTGATGATCAAATGGGCCAAATCAGGGAGTCGCTGTCACTACTTTTCAAGGCGCAAACATGAGAGAGAAGGGGGGAGGAGGGGTCTCATTCGGCTTAATTTGCCAAAGATTGCATATGATAAGGTTTGGGATGGGGGAGGGAAGGAGGAATGAGAAATCAACCTACCCTTTCCACATCCTCCACCACCCATGTCTCTTTTCTTGGCCATCGTCAACTTTGTGAAAAAGTTAAAAGATATGCAGCATTTTAACATATGCTACCAAAAAGGAAAATACTTTCTCATGCATTATTTGAAGGGTATGTTTGTCGTTTTCGGCTTATTTTATTCAATTCAACGGGGATTAGTATCAAATCATAAAATTGTTCCATGTCGTTCTCTAGAATAGTGTTGGAATTGGGTTTTAAACCCATTGTGGAGAAGCAACTTTGACTCAATTTTCAAATGGGTTCCAAACCATAGCTTGGTTAGGAACAAATTAATTCACGTTCATCTATTGGAATAGATGATCGTGTATATTCACATGTTTAAAAATGAATGAGAAGTGAATGAGAAAATTGAAGCTAAAGTTAGTGGTTCACCTTGAAAGGAAAAGAGTATCCCACATTGAAGAGATAAAGCCAATGTTGTCTCCTTATAAGGCTTAGCCTTGAGCTAAGGGATGGGCCCCTTGGGGGTACCCATGTTTTGTAAGGAGGGAGGACCTAGGTTGACCCAAGGTCCACCACACGCGCGCGCCGCCCGTCCCGTCCCGGTCCGTGGCCTAGGCCCAATCAGGCTTTATTCTTTTTGGGACAAATAAATTTTATTTATTTCTTTTCCGAAAGGTTGTAACCTTTCCTTTCCAACCAACCAGCTGTGAGTCAGTTTACATAAGTTACAAAAATGAATCCCGAAATACTCTTCTGCCATTTTTTCTGTCTCGTTTTTCCTGAAAGAGTTCTGCTAATTGTTTTGGTTCGCCGGGTCTGCAAATTTGGAGTGCTCCTATTTCAGACGTACTACCGTTGTATCCTGGGAGACTGTCGTCAAGAACCGTCAGCACCGTTGCGGGACGAATAAAGTCTTAAGGACAGTGAATCAAATTCACGCCTCGGTTCTCTATTGCTGTTTTGTCTGATTTTGCAGTGAGTTCATTTAATTGTTCTTGCAAATACTATTTGTTCTGTTTACTAAACTACTTTTCAGTATTTACGTACTTAGTTGTTTTCTGCACAAGTATACACAAAGTATATATTTCGAACAACAAATAGTCCACCACAAAGTCTATTAGTACAATTTTAAGTATTATTGTGATGTCTTATCTTAAACTTTTTCACGTTTCAGCTCTGCAATCAATGATTTTATCTAACGTAACATGACCGTGTATTTTCAAGTGCTATGTAGTATTTAAATTGTTTCTACGGTCTGGGGAGTGATCTTCATATTCTAAGTCACTTAAGGAGTTACTTTATAAATTATTAGCGTCTATTGTGCAAAAGTTCACTTTGTGAAAATCACCTTGTTGGTGAACTCGGGATATCATAAAAAAAACTAAAGTAAAAGTGCAGATGAAAGAAATAGTTTGGTGAGTGTTTGGGATTAATCAACTCGACTTAAATTAGGTTCTCGTCAAGTATTGACAAAGATACAAAACCGATTGGATGAGCTTCTAAAAACTAAAAAGTAATTGTAATTTAGAATAACGAGGCAATCAAGTTTAACCGAGTAAAATACTCGAGTATTCCTAGTAAGTACAAGGACTTCAAACATTTTATCTAAGGTCCCAACTTTCTTATCTTTTTGGGTATATGAAATTAAACTACTTTTTTAACACCTTTTATCCAAAGTTTAAAGTTGATCTTGTTGAAAATAACTTAAAGTTCATCATGATAACTGATTATCATATATAATTCGCATTTGAGAATGAATCACAAGCTCTTGAAAAGATCAGACTTTTCCGCTGTACTGTTTTCTCTCTACTCCACTAACGAGATTCGTCATTTCTCTCCATAATAGGAAACTCAAGTGCAAGTGGAAGATAGCAAAATCTACCGTGGAGTGATATGTTCACTCTGTTTTCGAATCATTCTGCTCTACTTTCATAGCTAAAAGTGAACCACGTATTCTTAAATTCTGTAATCCGAATTTGCTACCGCTTGGGCTGTGGGGGGTGGTACTTTCAGCTTATTCAATTGTAAGTTCTACATAAGGAAAGTGAGATGGATTCATGTTCAGTCACATAAAGGTTCACATCCGATTAACTGTCTTTCGTGAGTGACAGTGAGGGTTAAACCAGGAGCCGAGTGACTTTTGCAGAAAGGAATGGGCGGGGGCAAGAGCCATGGCTCCGATGGCTCCCAGCTCTCCTCTTCGCAAGGGGCATAAAGGTGCGATTTTGACCTTCCATTTTGTTCTGGTCCCCTCTTCCTTTCTCAAAGGGGCACGCAACTATGCTTTCCTCTCATTTTTTTCATAATTATATTATATTGGGATTTATGAAGGTGTACTGGACTTTTCACTAGGTGCAGCATTGGAGGACCATAATTTGCTACATACTTGTGTAATTCTGCAAAACTCAAAGACCACTTTCCCAAAAAAAATTAATTGGAAATATTAATCTACGTATATTAAATTCGATAATGAGAGAGTCAACGGGTCGTGAAATAGCGTAATTTGAATTAAGATCTAATGACACATTTTTGTCATTTCATTGGAGGTTATGCACTGGATCGATGTGGAAGTGCGCTCTTCAGATTGTTCGAGGAGAGAACTTAATCTTGATTGACGCTAGCTAATGCTTGTCTGAGAATATCCCTCAACGTCTAAACCAAAAACTAAACAAATTACATAATTTTTTTAAAATTGATTTACTTGATTTCGTGTATCCTTTTTTTTATCTTTCTAGTAATATATACACCTGACTTCGCAAAGAAAGGAATTCAATGTTCAATTTACTTACAATTGTTTTACTATTGCAGTGCATGTTAAAGTTGTGCGTGTAACTTGTTTTTACGCACTTGGATAGTAATAAAATCAAAATCTAGGCACTGTTTGGCATCATCGCTAATTCACTATTTTACACACTTTTTTTAGAATATAGTGTAAAATCTGTTGAAGTCACACATGACTATACATGGAGATTGAAATCAGTTCTTATACCTGATGAGTTTATCTACCTCTTGAGCATGCTTTTGGGTTGAATATCATATTTTAACATGATATTAGAGCTAGGCCTTGCCCATTCCCCATTCCCCATGAGCTTCAAGTCGCTACCTCGATGCTTCTTTTAGATCTGAAGTTCGTTTTACCTGGCTCGAGTTTTGAGATCAGCTCATATTCCACGTCATGCGTGAGGGGGTGTTAAAATCCCACTTCTTCTACTCTAGAACATGTTTTTTGGTTGAATACTAGACTTTAGTAAAAATGTATCATAATGACCAGATTCATTATTTGTTTGAGCATAATTTGATCATTATGGTTGCCGTTACGTGTGATTAATATGGAATCAAAGAGATATGTTTTGTTGTGTGTGCGCGCTCGCGCAATTAAAAGGAAAAAAAAAACTAGAATTGTAGTAGTTACCAAAAGGGAGAATGTGCTCCCAATTGGCAATAGTTTAATTGGTTAGAATAATTGGCAGCTGTTTGTCTAGCCCAAGAGTAAGATTTGATTCAACACTTTGATCACAAAACTTCTCCGTAGTTCTACAATTGTTGGTTTATATTGAGCCGTCACATTTTTGGATTCTACTTTTGCAATACAAGTTGAAAATGCTATCCCTACTTTCTAGCCCAGTGGGTGCAATTGCTCTTTGATATCGGGAAGGTCTCAAGTTTGATTCCTTATGCCATCGGCAAAGAATGTACAAAATCTGCAAGATTATAAGAATCTCATTAAAATCTCGCAAGTTTTATTATAAATCGTTAGCCGATTCCAAAAAGAATCATCGTGAATGACCCTGTATATATACTCGGGTTGTTGTAGGCATCGTATCACTAGTCAATTGCTTGAGCCAGCCTAGTTGGTCATGTATAATTAAGTAAGCGGTGATACAATATTTGACTACCCAAGTTTGCTAAGTGTAACTTGAAATTCGAAAAATAGGTAATTTACATATACCGGTAAGAATTATATGGGAAGATGCTGGTCCTACAATATTTTCTGATAGAATTTGGCCTTTTTACCCCCTTCTTTTCGTAATTTTGTTCCCATTTAAGAGTCAGTTTGGTAATGAGAACTTTTAATTTCTCAAAAGTGCATTTTATACCACTTGATAATGCAATTACTTATGTGCCATAATGACATTGTAATACTTAAATAAAACATTGATATTATTATGCATCAGCGACAATTGCATAGGCTAGTTGTCCTTTCACTGTGCTACTACGAACCTTGGAGCACTAATTACAAATTGATCCATATCCCTAATAAAGATTATCGTGTATAGTGTGAACAGTAAAAGGGTATCATAGTCTATGATAATCAAAGCTTATTTACAAATCGTCATCTGAAATCAGTGGTGATCTTTTCTGGTATCGCCATAACAATGACAATAAGACTGATAGCATTTTCAGACTGCCAATTCAGCAATGAATATAAAAAATGAAGATCTCTTTTTTCGAAATATGTAATCCATTTTGTTGTCTAATCTAAGAGAACAAAAATGTGAGAAGCCACATCAAGAGTGACCGAAGAAAATTAAGATCTATTTTTTTGAAACATGTAATCCAATTCTATCTTCTAATCCAAGAGAACAAAAATGTGAGAAGCGAAGAGAGTACCAATATTCCTCTAAACAACTGCATGCGACGGATGTGTTGCATGGTCCCGATCAATATTTGTTCGTTGGATCGAGGGAGCTGATGTAATTAGAAGAAGAGTCAAGAGAGACACCGCGCTATTTCATAATATATCCGGTTCTAGATGGTCGTGATTACCCAAATATCTTCTATGTTTTTTTTTTTTTTTTTTTTTGGGGGGGGGGGGGGGGGGGGGGTTGGACCAGCATAAACTATGACCACACACGCTGTTTAGTACAACTGGTGAACCACATTCCTCCTTTTTATTGATTAGATTTAGTTTTTCAAAAACAACATATGTTTCAGATGTTCAATTTCTGTAAACGCAATCTTCTTTTAGCAAAAGTCATGCTATGTCATTGGACATTAAGACGCGCCTTTTGATAAGCCTCTTCTAACTCAGTACATTGCGAGTTCTTTGAGTGTTCAAAAATTTGGGGATTTTTTTATGGTAATACTTCCGGCAACAAAAATACCAACGATACAGAGTTATAAAATATAAGCAAATGATTAAAAGTAATCCGGCATGCAAATATAGATAAAACTATATAATTAGAGAAGTAAAATAATAAGTTGGTGTTTGAGAATAGCAAGAGAGTCGTTGTTCTAAAGACGCTATCGCTTCCTGAATGCACATGTTGGCGGCAAACAAAGTCTCCAGCAGAAAACTCATTCACGCAGTTATGTCTCTTCTGTGTGCAGTGTGCACATCTACAAGAAAATAGATGAACCAGTCCACTATTACGTTGTCTCCTCCATTTGGATAAAACTCATTATCGTGCTAGTAACTCATTTCATGATTTACATATAAGTAAATACCATTGTTGTAGTTAGAGTTAATTACAGGCATGTCCCTAAGATTATGGTGAAATTACACGCGTGTCTATTAGTTTAAACAAATAACATTTATATCCGTTGACCGAACAGAATACTCATAAGGTTTGGAGCGAAAATACTCATATGCATAAGGGTTTGTAGCGAAAAGACCAAATTGCCCATGATTTATGAATCTAAATTTTCAAATGTCATTCGTTTATCTCTTCTTTGGTCTCTATCTTTCCTATTGTAACTCTAACCACAACCACCACCTCTGCATCTTCGCAACCACCACCAACCATCTGCCACAAGTCCTTCCCATCACCAACAACTTGAAATTTTGGAGGGTCACCACCATAACCAAACCGTCGAACCATCACCAAAATCACCTTACCCATCACCTCCACCATGGCAACAATTACCACCACCCACCAAACCAAAAATCCACCACAAACACAGTCACTGCCATTCACCAAAGCCAAAATCCACCCACCAACATTTTCAGCTCTATCGATGGCTTTACTACACTCCTTTAGTTTTTCCGTCTGATAGGGTACAAATGAATATTGGAAATCTGACCAATATGCCACGAGATGGGTGAGCTAAACCAATGGCAATTTGATGAAAATGGTGATATTGTGAAATGTGCACCCCTTATTTCCCAGACAGTTTCTGGAGGACGGAGATAGTGATTACGCTCTGCATGGTGGTTAAAATTGTCTTTTCTTTGAACCTGTGGGTTTAGGTGTCACACATGAAGCTCTTGCACAAGGCTCTTGCACACAACAAGAATGGTTACAACGACTACCTGATGTCGACGGCGTCAATGGTGGTTGGTGGTTCTGAGTCACTTTGATTTTAAGGGAGATCACTCCAGGTTGGGTAGATCGTTGTGGCTTACGTGGGTGCCAACGGGGCTGTGATGGGCCATCGATGATTTGAGTCTTCGGTCGTGGATATGGGTGTCGGCGCGCACTGTGATGTTGCTAGCGGTGATTGCGGTGATGCCGGCGGTGTGTGCTGATTTTGGTGGTGGTGGTGCGACGGTGGTCTTGTCGCTGGTGGTCAATCTCGCTGCCAGGGATGCTATGATGAAGGCATCGACGAGGTGGGGGGAGGATAGGGGCAGCCACTAGTTAAGAGGAGGGTAAGGGCGGCGATAGGGTGGGGGCGACAAGGCGGTGGGGGGCGACGACAGGGTGACGGGAGGGTGGGGGCAGCCGGCGGGGTAGGGGGATTTGGAGAAAGAGAGAGTTATTTGTAATAAGGGTTGCAATCCTAACCTTATCAAAAGAAAAAAAAAACACAAATTTGAAAAAAAAAAATTGGGTTTAAATCTTTAATAAGAGTAGTATTGATATTTTAAAAATATGTATTACGTGATATCATCGAAATGTACGATTTTTAACGGACAAACAACGGAAGGACACGGCTATTACTTTTTAAAACTTGGTATTTTTTAGCTGTAATTAACTCTTGTATTTATTACTCACCCTCTGATTTACATAAAAGTAAATACTACTGGTTTTTAATTATAACTTGCAATATAATTCTATAAATTAGGTTTTATATTGCTAAAATACTCCCAACATTGTTTTGTTACTGCTGTAAAGCCCAACCGAGACAGATATCTCATCATTTCTTGTTTACCTTCTGCTGGGCCAAAAAGGGCATGCACACAGAAATGTTTTTATGGCTCTAGTGACAGCTTCTCTGACTTGTTGTTACCCGCAAACCAACTTGCGGCGAATCACCTTCATTCGTGTGGAGAGTACGCAATGTAGCAGTGCCCTCGGTGCGCAGCAGGTGGTACCTCTGCGCGTTCAGTAATCCCCCTAAGTCGCAGCAAGTAGGGTTCCAACTTTTAACGGCTCATATTTGAAGATGGGGAAAAGGTGTGTATCTGATTGATAATGGCTCTCGCAGATCTCGCTTTCTGCAAAAGATGCTGTTGGTTGCTCAACACTTGAGTCTGGGAATGCTTGCGATGGCCCTGACCACTTGCTCTCTCCCTTTCTACACCCTTTTTTACCCTTTTGAGCCAAGCATGACCTCCCGACAATTTTGGACACTGCCTTTTGCCCAATCCCAAGGAGAGTATCTTTCACTTTTTTTTTTGTGTTGTGGTTACTTGCATTTTGTGTTGTGGGAGTTGTCTCTCACACGCGCACTGTAGATGCACCATTAAACTTGATAGAAAAGGTGACGAAAAAAATAATTATATTAGAGAGAATTATAAAACTGAGTATAATGAGACATTTATATAAAAAAAAGAAAACTATTCTATCAGAAATAGAAAAGAGAATCCTATATAAGTTATGAAAACTATGAAATATTCTAGACAGTTCAATAATGATAAGGTAATTTTCATATTAATATATATCATCTAACAAAACTTATCCTGATTGCTGAGCAAAAGTAGGGCACGAGTCAGATTATTCAAATATGCCATAATTTGAGTAATCTCGATTTGATATTTTGTCCAAGCGATGTCATCAATAAGAAAATGTTATTGCCGATCTGCGTTGCATGATTTCTTTGTTTCATGCTTCCAATCATGCCATCTTATTGATTGGTAAAATTAAAAAATATTATCTCATATACATCAATTATTAAAATTTATCTTGCAGCATCTTACTAGCTAAGGTGGGTACAGTTCAATTGATTCGGAGTGAATATTGTTGAATATGAAACCTAATCTATCGGCTCAAAAAAGGTAAAAACTAAACAGGGGTTGAAAAGTTTAATTTTAGCCGCACAACAATTCATTTATTTTCAAACCGATCCATTTATTTATTTATTATTTAATTGACTAATCCTTTACATTGGAATGGGTGAAGAGACAAATGATTGAGCAATTCTTCATGAGGGATGAATCGAGATAATTTTGAATCAAAGTTCTAGATTTTTGTTCATCCTTCGCCGTAATAGTATCTCGGGGTTTGCAGCGATAACTTGATATATCTACTATCTAAACGTTGACTAAAATACGTCTATGATTAACTAACTGACGGGCTCTGAGAATAGTTGGAGCCATACCCAGTCAAAAAAAAAAGAGAGGCACAGTTTCAACACGTTGGACGGTTTGAAGATATAGTCATATTTTAACTTTTGGGGCCATTCAATTTGACTACTAGCCCATATTTATCGCCACCAATATATTTGGTCCTATTTCAAGAACTTCAGAAATAAGGAAAGAATGGTAAATAATATGAGTGAGCATTTAAACCGTTGAAATCGATCCAACCGTGAAAATCGAACCAATCAATTTGTCTATTTCCAAACCGATTTAGAAATTAATCAGTTTTGGTTTTTTTTTTTCCCAAACCATACATATGTTTTGGTCGGTTCGGTTCAAATTTTTTTGAAACCGCATAAACCGAACCAACCGTATATAATATAACATATTTATATTTTTACCTAATCCTAATTATTTTTTATTAACCCTAGTTATCTAATTAATCATATAAAATGGGATAAACCCTAAATCCCTTGACGTAATACACATTTTTACTTGCCACCTACACCTCACTAAGTGTTATTAATTATGATAAAATTTTCATTTTTTTGGAGCTTATTAGCATGTATAAATTATTATTTTTGGGCCTAAACTTGCCCAAAATTAAGTTTGACTCAAATCGATTAAACCGTCCAAACCGATTCATTCAACTCGCAGAAACCGAACCGTTGAAATCGAACCCTTCAACCACGGTTCGATTTTTTTTTTTTTCAAATCGAAGTTGGTCGGTTCGGTTTGGTATTCAACCTCCAAACCGAACCAACCGAACTGTGCTCACCCCTAGTAAATAATAACTAAAGTCGGGTTAGATTGGATTTAAATGATTGATGTTTCACTATTGGGCAAACTCAAGAACCACATTAAATAAATAGCTTTTTAAACTTATAATGCTAAGGTAACCGGTCAAAAAGGTATGATGGGAACCTACTACAATAATTGTAAGGTTCTTTTAAAGAGCAAACCAAGTCGATTCTCTTTTCTTTGGTCGTTTTGTGAATGGTCAGTTCGTATAGTTTGATGTCACCGATTGAACCAATTTCTCCGGTTAGGATGCTGACAGCTGACCCGATCTAAAAGCAATATTAAGATTGTGACAAACACTCATCTTTTGAAGTCTCAAGTCTAGGTAGAGTTGGCTATGCCAATGATGCAAGTCCAACAAGTTCCTTGTCATCATGTTGGTTTTTGCCAGAAAAGGATGAGGCGGAGCAAATTGACACAATCACGGTTGGCAACCTTAGAACGAAGGCATCTGTGATATATTAGATTTGCAACCCTCTCACATTGTTTTCAGATCTAGAAAATCTGGAATCGACTAAAGTCTGACATACCTCGACCATTCAATATGAATGTCCGTCCATTTGTATTGAATGGTCGATTCATATGGAAAATGAAAGCTGAGAATGCCGTTTCTAAACACATGAACACTATTCAGTTCTATAGTTAATCATTTAATGGGGGAGCCTTGGACTTTTACGGTCCTTATTAAAGAGCGAACTGAAGGTCTGGCTAGAATTTTGAGCATATTATGATAAGTCCAGCCTTATCCTTTAGCATGAGTCAAGAGGTTACGTCTGAAATCCAATCCAATTCAGCGACCCTAAAAGGAAATAATGCTGATTTCTTAAGTGGCCTAATTCAGTTCATCCTCATCCTTACAGTGAATTGTCCTCACTGATTGATGCCTGCCCTTCATCATACTTCTCCTAAGTTTGACCTTTTTTGTGTCTGTCCAATGAATTAGAGGTCTAAAACCAAACTTTGGTTCAGGGATTATGTGATGAGCTCGAACGGAAGAGTTCAAGGATAATATTTTCAACCAGTTGAGTTTACTAGTTGAGATGACACTTGAAATTAAACAAGTGTGCTTCAGCAAGTCAATTGTGGATACGAATCATATGACTCAAAACATGACAAAAGCCAAAAGGTAGTCTTATCTTCAGCCATGGTAATATGGAATAGATAAATGACCAGATCTCTCAATATGTGCTAAAACAGACAAAACATAAATACATAATGAGTGTGTACCCATAATATTTACAATTAACTTGGATGATCAATACTTCAACCCAAAAGCAACCTTTTCCTACTATACCCCACCCCACCCCCAAAACCCCAAAAAAAAAAAAGAAAAAAAAAAAGAAAAGAAAAAGGGAGCGTCGATAATCAATCAATAAGGGTAATAACTAGTTAAATCCTGAGAAACTCACCATGTATACTCATTCCTAAAAGTCGGTGTGGGGATGGTAAACTCACGGGGCATAAGAAACAACTCAATTTTTTATTAACATCTGCCGTCACGTGGAAGGTAGGGTCATCAGATATGACTGACAATATTTGACAACCTCGATTCGAATCACGGAGGCGAATTATAGGATGTAGGCGAGAAATGAGATGCTCGATATGAAAGAGAAAGTGGTGGACCTGATATGATGTTAAAACCTGATGTTTAACCCAAAACCATACTTATATACTTTCATCCCATATCGAATATAGCACAATGAAGATCGGAAATGAGTGGATGCATCTTTTAGGGGCATGAACATTTTGACGTGTCCAATACTTAGCTAGCTTATTACTTAATTCCTTTATTGTTCTTCTCCTTAGCTCCCCCTTCCCTATGAAATGCAATACCTTAGGCAGAAACAGATAAGACATTGCTGTACTCATCATGCAGTGAAAGGATTTAGATGATAAGGTGTAAATTGGCCATGATGTGATGGCATTGTCTTTGCAACCAGTGGAGATATATATAGAGATTAAAAGGGCCAAAAAAAAAAAAGGGAGATTATTGAGGAGAACATTGGTCGGCTTGTTGGGGGACCAATAACTAATGTAAAAGAGTGGAAATTCCCTATTTATTTTCTTTTTGGTAGTCTAAGTTCCCTGTGGAAATTGTCACTTTAAATGATTCTTGTATGCACTTAATTCTGCAGTTGAAAACTACTTAACACCACCTTTGCCAAACTTTATCCAAGATTCTGTCCACCAAATATTACACAAGAGTTTGGCTTCGATGCTCCAAATCTGAGAATGGGCTGAACTGGAATGAGGATTCTCTACTGTACGACACTTTTATTGTAACAAAAAAAATATCGACCAGATGTATTTTAACGATAAAAGGTATTGTCACAATAAGTTTTTACAACAGACGGAAAATATTATCATTAAAGAATCGTTATCGCAAATACATATTCTCTAGAAAACGGCAATCATGTTCAACCACGCCAATAAAAAGCTTGCAGGTGGCTAAATGTCTGACAAAAGGGCGGTGGCTAAGTGTGATATTTTGTGATCGAAAATGTCACCCCAAAACCGTCCACCTGAGAAGCCTGCTACATGAATGTGAAGTGAATTTCCAATGTTTCTTAGATCAAAGGAAGGAATGGTCTGTTTGAACAGTAAATAATTTGCAAGCATTGCACCAACCATTCCTCAAGTCTTATAATCCACCACACAACCACAACAATGACTGTCAATTTTCACAGTTCGTAAAAATCACATGCTCATTATGCCTTCCATTCTGTTTGGCGTTAACTCTTTTTTTTTAAAGATTGGACAGCAAAGAGTATCGTTAGACTAACCTTTACGATAAGCGAGATTAATTCTCCTATTCGTGCGATCTTAAAGTTGCACCTTTTGCATCGGCCTGGTGCGTTTCTAGATAATAATTTTTTTCCTAATGCTAGCCAAAAGGTCTTAGTAAGAGCCAATAAAGGTTGCTACATCGCTCAATTTATAATGAGAGTGGGCTATGGGCCAACTCATTTAGTTTTTTCGACTCTGGGCTCCAAAGTTTGGGCTTTATGAACAGTATTTCTTCAAGGATTAAAGCTGGGCATCGTAACCCAAACCCGGTTATCGCGCAAATTGACCCATTTAAAGACCCAAACCTATATAACGGGTCGAGTATTTGCAGTCCACTAACCCGTTGGTGTGCCCATTTACCCATCCAATTTCGGCTTATTTGACTTTTCACAAAACCCACTCTTAACCGGTTAACCCTAACTTCTCGGTCACCACCGCTGTTGCTCGCCGCCACTACCTCATCTAACTCCGTCGTCATCTCCACCCACCGACGACGGACAAACCGCGATAACTGCCGCTCTCTCCTCGCCGTCCAGCCGCCGCTCCCTCATCCCACGCCACAGCTGCCGCTGTCGCTGCCGTCACTGGCGCTCTGTAACACCGCTGTTGCTTCAGCCACATGTTCATCTAACACGGTCGCTATCTCTCAACCCACCAACGATCGGACATCACTGACGCCACTACTTCTCCTCTCACTTCCTCGATTTTTTGTAAGTAACAATGTAACATTCATCCCATTTCTCTACTTCCCTCACCCATCCAAATTTTTTCATAAGAGCTCTTCATTCACGCAAGATTTCGGTTTGGAATCAAAGGATATTTGGGTAACCAAATGTTATCTTTTCACTGTTAAGCTTACATTTTGTGCCGTAGGTTTTTCATACGAATTATCTGATTTTGTTAGGAGAAATGAGACTTGTTCAAGGAGTGTTGCGAGCTGTTAAGCTTGGTTCTTCACTTGGATCTCATCGGCTTCCGATGGCCAGAGCTTTCTCTGTAAGCTCCACATTAGGTACCTTCTTGTACTAAGCTCTTTCTTAAGTGCTTTTTGAATGGTCATGACGATTGAACCTAACATCAATTTGAGGGACAACAACTGTAGCAACTTAATGAAATATTGCAACATCTCCAGTGGGGTGTGGGCTGTGTAATGTGTCCTTCTCCACGAAATTAAGTTTTATGGGACGTTTTGAACGCTACTTAATTTCGGCATTTAGGCATGTTGCGGTTTCCAGCTGAATTTACTTTGGCCCTTACACTTAACTCAAGTTTGTGGATTAGAAGGAAGTACTCCCTCAGTTTTTGTAATATTTTGCTCCTCTTGACTTTTTGCAGATATCTAGGGTAGAATTAGAATATCTAAGCAATCAATTGAACTGAAAACTTTAAGTATGGACCAGGATTAGTATCTTTGACAAGTCACCTAGCGTAACAACAATAAGTCAAGTCAAAATTTACACGTTCAAATTCTGTTCCAGGAATTTGCAAAAAGTACAAATGACAGAAATCACGAAGCGAAGGGAGCAGCAATAACAATTCTAGAAGTCTATTAGAGAACTTACTCAATTTGGCATTTCTAGTTTTGTGTGTGTGGTGGTGTGATAGGTGCGTACTTGTATTCGTTCTTGCATGCTCTATCCTGATATAATTTCTTCTGGACCCTGTCTCTCTTGTGACTTCCCTTTTCCGTTTGTTGCTTAGAACTTTTAAACACGAAATCTAGGCATGTTTTCATTTCTTTGCGTTTCAAGCTGACTTCATCAGTAGTGGGTGGATCACTAGCAAATAATTAAGTTTGTTGATGCCCAACTTTCCTCTTCCTGGCTTGAACTAAGGCCTTTAGCGGCGCATTAGTATTACACCCTTCCACTTTCTGGATGGAAGCAATTGCATGGCACGCTATGTATTAAGGAAAGTTAAGTATACGGCTATTTTCCTTGAATAGTCCACTGTTTCTGGGTATCTAAATTGATAATAATCCATTTCTGAAATTGAATGTAGTAATAATACTACATTTCTAATGGTATGTGGCACCTTAAGGGCTGCATTGCTTTATCTATTGACTATTGGTTGATGGTCTGGACGTACTTCTATGCAGTTAGGGATGACAACCAAAGCACAAACGCATCTGCGTCTGCTGATGACTTTGAGCCATGGATTTTTGGTAACTCTACTAGAAGTGGTCAAGATTCTAACTCCTTTTTCCGAAAGCTTGACAAAGCGAAGAAGGCTCATGACATGCCTGCTTCGGGTTCTAAATCCACTGGTGGAAAGAGGTCCGAGTTTTTGGATGGTTTGGATGAAAGTTTCAGTACCTTGTCTGATGGAATGGATGGGAAGTTGAAGGAAGCAGCCACATTCTTCGAGCTTGATGAGCATGAGTTAGAGAAAGATGACTATTGTTATAGACCAGATATGCATTTTACACCTGGGATGACTTATGAGACAAAGGTATGAATATGGAGTAGAATTGCTGAGAAATATATTTCTAGCTGTTCCAGTTTCTGTATCATCCTTGTTTTTGGTGTTGGTATTGTATCGTAGATATGCATACCTTATCCTTAAGTTTGTCTTTTTGTTTCGCTTAGTCATTCATGGATTTGGTCTTTCTCTTGTGTTTTTCTATAGGATATCTTGTCATGATTTAGATCGCAGTAAATGGTGGATTGGTGGTCAGGTGAATATGGTTGACCATAAGGTTTTAAACAGTTCCTTCCCTTGCACGTGATATTTGGCAAATTTTATGCTGTAGTCCTGTCTGTTAGCTTTTCGTCTTTCCTTGTAGCAGTATGCTGCCTTCATTATGACTAGTTACGTACTCGGTGGGGTTTAGGAACGTTATTCTCAGTCCGCAAATTTCATAACACATTGCAAATTTTCCAAATTCATAACATATACCAGGAAAGCATGGAGTTAGTATGTTGCATAGTAATTTTATTATCATTTCCACGAAAGTAACAGTGAGTTTGACTTTATGCTTAGATTTTTGCAACAATGTCCAACTTGACGGCAGATTCACTTGTCCACCATACATTTGACGTCTCCCTCGCTAATAGTGACCACCACATTGAATGCTTTAACGTAGAGCCTTTGTTTCATTGTATGTTTCTTGCGTTAGCTGTCATGTGTTTTCTATCAACTGGTTAATACATATATTCTTTTACTAGACATTAATCTTTTTTGGTATTTACTGGTAAACAGTTTGTAGAAGTATTAACATTCAAATAATTCCATCTCTTAAAACACACACAGCCGCTGTGGACCATGTGTTTTTCAGAACTATCACTCCCTTATTTAGTCTCTTGATCATGACAGAGGAAATATTAGGCAGATACAAAACTAGAGTGCAAATTCTACAGATGGGGCGTATCTCATTTAGCATTTTGCATGATATATAGCTTTAACGTGGCAGCTAAATTAACCCCAACAATGCCACAGTGCCCCTTTTCTGGTTTTATGCACTCGTAGTCCCTACACCCCCCCCAAACACACACACCCCAAAAAAAAAAAAAAAAAACCCTATCACTCCGCATGCCCTATTCGTAAAGTTCGTATCGAACGTTCTCATTCCAAACAACAGCAGCTGGGTTATTTCCAAACTGTTCTCTGTATCTTACCTTCCGGTACTCGAGGCAGTAATGAATTTTTAATCCCTTTTCCACGACTCTTTAGCTTTAGTTTCTTGAACATCCAGTTTTCCTTACGTGAAATCAGCCTATCTTCAGGTTATACACATATCTGAGACTCCTGCATCTGTTCATTGTATTGTTATTTGCAAACCCATTATAAATTCAACTGTTCTGAAGCCGTGAAAGCTACTATGGAGGATGGCTTGGCACATTTTACCCACTCGTTCAACCTTAAAAAGTTCTTGCCGGGACCTTATTCGTGTTTCCCTCACGTGTCTTTCTGAGGCGACCATCACCCCCATCCTCTTCAGTGTCATCAGTCGAGCCAAATGCTCTTTCGCTCCAACTCTTAATGTTTCATGTTACATGTACAGGAACAAGATCATGTTTAAAACCTACTCGACCTTCTCTGGGCACATCCTCACGCCTAATCTTTGCACCATTTCCAATCTGTACCCCCCTGCGACTACTTTATCGACCCCCCCTCTCTCCCTGGGCTGGTGAACTTTGACACTGCCATTAGAAAAAGGCCCCTGTTTAAGTGTGGTTTTGCTGTGACTGCTAGGCGTGGTTTGGCCGGACAAGGGAGTATGAAGTCGTGAAGGGTATGCTGCGCCCTGTTTACTGTATTGATACTACACTCCTAAATAGACTGCTAAAGCCCTGATATCTATTGTGCAGTCTGATCTTAGGCCTAGTTTGACAAAAAAATTTTCCTCTTTTTTTTTTCAGTTTTTAAAAACTGAAAAAAAAAGGAGCGTTGGTAACCATTTTTTTTTTCAGTTTAAAAACCAGTTTTTAAACTGAAGAGTAAAAAAGAGTGAAAAAAAAAACTCCAGAAACTGGTTTTTTTTTTCACTTTTGGTTTTTTTTTCTTAGACCACCACCACCACCCTCCCACCGCCGGCAGCCACCTCAGGTGGCTGCCGGCGACCACCGCCGGAGACTGCCGGCAGCCACCTCCGGCCGCCGGCCACCACCACCACCACCGGCCACCACCTCCGGCCGCCGGCGACCACCGCCGGCGACTGCCGGCAGCCACCTCCGGCCGCCGGCGACTGCCGGCAGCCACCTCCGGCCGCCGGCGACCACCGCCGGCAGCCACCTCAGGCGACCACCGCCGGAGACTGCCGGCAGCCGCCTCCGGCCGCCGGCGACCACCGCCAGCGACTGCCGGCAGCCCCCTCCGGCCGCCGGCCACCACCGCACCACCGCTGCACCCCACCACCGCCACCGCAAACCACCAAAAAAAAAAAGTCAAAATAAAAAGGGTTACCAAACACCAAAAAAAAAAAAACCTAAAAAAAAAAGGGGATATCAAACACCCACTTGTTTTTATAAAACAAAAAAATTAAGCTGCTCTTTAAAAACTTTAAAAACTGAAAACCAAAAAAAAAATTTTGTCAAACGAACCTTAGTCTCTTAATTGCTTGGGTGAATTTTCGTAAAAATGTTAATGCTTGCGCTCAAGGTTGCTGCATGGGCTAGTTGTATACTTGACTATTTGCTGCATGCCCTAGCTGTGTATATTTTGGCTCTGCTGCCACCTCATCTTTCCGATCTCTGTTTATGGATGAAAATTAGAAAACAACGTACTTCTGAAATCTTTTATTGCTCACCCGTTCACCCCAGCAGTTCATTTATTATTTTCTGTGATAATCTGCAGCCATATGCTTGATATAATTTGGTCAAAGAACCTGTACATTATATTTGTGGGTATGCTCCAGCATTGACTTGAATGGTTTATGCACAAACTTTGTTCAATAAATTTGTTAAATCCAGTCCAAGGTTTTGTTTCGCTAATTATTGAACTATTTGATGAATCGTTTTAGTAGGTGGATTGTTTCAGTGTCATAATACAGTGTTGTCATTTTCTAAAAATGTTCTGCAAGCAGCTTGCAGAAACGAATCTTCCACCTATTAGTGTTAACTGATCATGTATAAGATGCCTGCTATCAAATTTGACTTTTACATCTTCATCTAAAGCGAAATATTTGTGCTTCTGATTTTATGTATACCTCGTTGTATCGTCTTCAGTGATACGATATGGTGCTGTTCCACTTCCGTTGGCTTGTCTGCCCCCATGCACTTCTAATATATCCATGATTTTGCGTTATATACAGGACCTTGATCTTAGAAAACCAGGCGTTCAGAAGTTTGCCAAAAGGAACGAATTTGAAGTAACGTCTGCGGAAGTTCTGAAAAAAGCTGATTTCAGGGTAAGTATTGAACTGGCAGCTATATTAGGTTCACTGTTGCCTATGCATTTTGTCTCAACACAGACTACTAGTTATCAGCAATGAGTGAAACCTCTATATTTGTTGCAGCAAGACAGATATACAATCATTGATCTTGATTTGGGGATTGACCCATTCACATCTTACTTCAACTTCTAAACAGTATTGCCTCCCAAAGTATATGATAGGTAGATACCAATCTTAATAAAATTGGGATGTGGGTGGCATGGTAATTTCTGTGAGAAGTTTTGCATTATTACCATCCCTGTTTCCTGCCTGCATTGTGGCATTGTTCCTTTCATTAACATTCCCGTATGTAGATCTTTTGACCCAAGAGGTGGGTTTTAGAAATTTGTATGGCACGCTACTTTATTTCAAGCGTATAGTTTACGCCAATAACGTAATCATTGCATATGGCATGCCAACTTTACTTATTATTTTTAATCCTTGTATGTGAGATCTGCTTTGACTTTCATATTGAATGAAAATGTTCTTTACAGAATGTGAGATTCCTTGCCAACTTCATAACACAGGCTGGAATTATTATTAAGAGAAGTGAGGTAATGAACTGATTTCTTTTTTCAACCGATGCACCACTTTCTTATTGGTTTCAGAGTTATTTTATGTTTTGAACTCCATGAAAGTAAGTTTTTTGATCATTCTTTTGTTCCTTGATTTGTAGACTAAAATTAGTGCCAAGGCCCAGAGGAAGGTTGCTAGGGAGATCAAGACAGCCCGGGCTTTTGGTCTAATGCCTTTCACCTGTATGGGGACAAAACGTTTCGTTTTCGGCAAAACAATGGAGGATCTTGACGAAGATTTTGAGTATGAGACTTATGGTCATAATTTTGTTGATGAGGAAGCAAGTCAAGATCCCCTTGAAATGTAGAAACTCACGCAACCGTAAAACAAAGAAGAAGAAGAATCTCAAAACTTGAGCCTTACATATCTTGATTCCTCTTGGAAAATGAGTTCGATGGTTTCTTGGCAAAACTGTGGTTTGTGAGGGCATCTATGCTGTTATGGCTGTTTAGTCAGTATTATTTTATATGGTGTTGCATTTTATTAAAATTACGAGTAAATTTTGAGCTCTTGCAGATTTGGTGAAGCATTTTGCATTCTTCTTTAAGAGTTGTAAATAACCTTTCGGTACCCCCGTCCTTGTACATGAGCTGGCAAAAGCTAAGCTAACAGCTCTAATGACTCCCTTTTCTTCCCTTTTTAGGTAGAAATGATTCTTTGGTATCACAAGTATGTTCCTGGATTGTTTTCCTTACATATTTTAGGACCCTTTCCCAAAACATTCGTCGGAGGTGATTTGTATTGTTTTGGCTGAAGTTTGGTGAGATGGCTGCCTTGGAAAAGTCCAACAGCCAAAAAGGAGTCTCAATATATTGTACATCATTTTGCACAAAGATTAGTAATTTTGAGATCGCTGAAATGGATGCAGCATCTGAATGTATATTGTTGTAAGGGGTGGAACCATGAATTTTTTTCAGGGGGTGCAAATTTTTTTTATTAAAATAATATTAAAAACAGTAAGTCAGTAATAATTAATTAGCATAATTATTGTTGTGATAACAATAATTTTACAATACAGTATACCTAAAAAGTTTTTTTTTTTTGTTGATAAATTCGAGAATTGTATAGATAAAAGCTCAAAAGAGCAAATTACATCAAAGACGAGAATCATGACAAGCCATGATTTAACAAAGTAAAAGAACTACCAGAAAAAGACAATACTAAAAACAGAAAAAACACTGCACCGATCATTATGGGACCAAAACACTCCACCGATCACTATGGGACCAAAACATTACAAAAGGTGGTGGGTGAGCGGGCAAGCAACACTAGGTAGCAAGAGTGTGTCAATCCAGTCTTGATGGACATTAATTCTGGCTTGGCACGCAAAAGTAGCGAGGAGCTTAGCCTCCTTGAGATGTGCTTTACTACCCTTGTACATACTGAAATAATGAAAGTTAGAGATCATATAGCAAAAGTCATAAAACATGGCTGCCAATGAGTCCAAAACGTCTTCAGAATCCGATATCTGAGAGAGTAAAAATGAGGAGTCAGTATATACGTTGATGTGAAGAAAATCATTTGTAAGGGCCCATTTTGATGTGAGTAACATGCCTTTCAAAATAGCAGAATAATAATCCGATGCTAGAGTAGAAAATACAGCAGAACCACAACGCTCATGCATAGCTGTCATACAAGTAATACCCACACCAGCTCTAAGGTTATCTTTGTTGAAGGAAATGGCAAAGAAAATGTTGCCAGAGGTATGAATATTGAAATGACAAAGTGGATTTTGGGGTTGAATGACTAGAGGGAAAGAAGAGAACTTTGTCAAAAGCGAAGTTTTAGAATATGTGAGGCGATGGGGTTTCTTGAAGGTAAAGATCATTTGACCCATATGAATAATTTGACTGATAGAGTTGTCAGGTTGCAATCTAGAGTTACAGAATACTTGCTGATTTCGGTTTAACCAAATGAACCATATAGTAGATGAAATGAAGGCATTATTGAACAGGTGTTGTTTGGCGGGAGACGTTTTGGTAAGCCAAGCGATCAGCCAGATTTTAAAAGAGGACTGATATTGATCAGTCTTAACGCCTAGAGGGCCACCAAACCAAATAGGCCGAACACAAGGGCAACGAAAAAATAAGTGGTCAATAGATTCTTCCTGAGAGTTACACATAGGGCAAAGCGGTGAATCGATAATTCTAAGTTTATGAAGTTTTTCACGGGTTGGGAGACGGTTCCAAAGAATTTGCCAGATAAGGAAAATAATTTTGAGAGGGATAGGAAGAGACCATAAGGTTTTCCAAATAGTAGGGGCGATAGTAGTTAGAGATGAACTTTGTCCACGGGCCATTCTTTCATCCCGGCTGCTGGAGTATAAGAGATTATATGCTGAGTTAACAGTAAAGAAACCTGATTGAGAGAAAAGCCATAATTTTTGGTCAGCCAGAGGGTGTTCCGAAATGTAAATAGCAAGAATGTGGTTGGCTATATCTTCCGGAAAAAGATCCCGCACTAAAGAGGCATTCAAAGAGTTATGGATAATAAGGTCCTTAACCAACAAAGGCGGATTAGGCCGAGGAAATTGACAACTTGTCAATTAGTTGAGGGTCACTATCAGCCCTGGAATCCACAAATTTGACCAAATGGATATTTTAGATCCCGTACCTACATGCCATCAGAGACCTTGACTTAAAACTTGGCGGCCTGCAAGGATGCTTCGCCAACCCCAAGAAAAATTACCCGTGGCTGAGCATTCATCAAAAGAATGTCGAACACAATATTTACCCATTAGCACTTTGGAGAGAAGGCATTCGGGATTCGTCAAAATTTTCCAGCTCGATTTGGCTAATAAAGCCAGATTAAAGAGGTGTGTGTCCTTGAAGCCCAGGCCGCCCTTGTCTTTTGGAGCACAGAGGGAGTGCCAATTGATCCAGTGCATACCTTTCCGATTATCGTCCCCTGACCACCAGAAATTGGAAATAATAGCATTAATCAGTTTACACACGTTCTTAGGAAAAAGATATACCTGCATGTGGTAAGTAAGAAGAGCCGAGAGTGTCGATGAAATGAGAGTTGCACGCCCCGCTTTGTTAAGAAGTATATTCTTCCATCCAGCACATTTTTTCCTTATTCTTTCAATAAGTTGACTAAAAAATTGATTCCGGTGCGTCACGATATCCAGCGTACCACCCAAATAATTGCCAAAAGAGTCTGAAATTTTGAGACCTAATAATCGGGAGACTTGCTGGTATAGAATAAGAGGCGATGAAGGACTTAAGGTGATGGCTGCTTTTTTATGATTGATCAATTGTCCGGAAGCTCCGCAATAAATGTCTAACACCTTTTTAATGGCAACACAAGACAAAGGATTTAGCTCTGAAAAAATTAAGGTGTCATCAACAAAGAAAAGATGATTAATGGGAGGGCTACGAGGTCCAGCTTTTATGCCTTTGACTGATCCAAGTGTTTTTGCCAAGGTCAACGCTGTAGATAGGGCTTCTGCACATAGAATGAAGAGGTATGGAGATAACGGATCTCCCTGTCGTAGCCCACAGGAAGGTTTGAAAACTGCAAAAGGCGAGCCATTCACTAGAATTTGATAAGAGACCGATGATACACACTTCATAATCAGGTTTATCAAATGACTTGGGAAATGCATTCTAGTGAGAAGGGCTCTTAGAAAATCCCAGTTAAGACGGTCATAGGCTTTGCTCATATCCATCTTAATGACACCAAGGTGATGAATGCCTGTACGGTACTTGCGAATCTTGTTGGTCAGTTCTTGGGCAATGAATAGATTGTCACTTATGTGGCGTCCTTGGACAAAGGCATTCTGTTCTTCAGAAACGAGAGAGTTAAGAATAGGTTTGATCCTATTTGCTAATGTTTTAGCGATCACTTTATAAATGGTGTTGCAAAGGGAAATAGGTCTGAAGTCATCTGCACTTGAAGGTGAGGGTACTTTGGGTATGAGCACTATAAAGGAATTATTTACCTCTGTAAGCAAATGACCCGATCGCAAGAAGGAGAGAACTGCCGCTATAATTTGTCTATCCATAAAATGCCAACAATGCTGATATACCACTGCTGGAATACCATCAGGACCAGGGGCTTTGAGAGGATGAAGTTGGAATAAAGCTTGTTTTACTTCGGAAGCAGTAAAAGGTCTGTCCATCCACTTGGTTATAGAGACCAAACTCTGTGAAATCAGGGACTGATGCTCTTCCGTTTGTCTTGTGCTAAAAATAGCTTGAAAATGCTCAACCAAACAGTGGGAAATATCACCATGAGATTCTAAGAGCCTACCCGAGGCATTAAGTAGAGAAGAAATGGAATTTGATTGCCGCCGAATAAGAGTTGATGCGTGAAAAAACTTCGTGTTTCTATCTCCGGACTGAAGCCATTGAATCCTTGATTTCTGAGCCCAGTGAATTTCTTCACATTCAAGGAGCCAAGAGAGATGACGTCTAGCATTCTGATCTAAAATCTGAGCATCTGGGTTTGGCAGTTGAGATTGAAAGTGGGCTATTTGAGCCTGGGTCTGTTGGATTTGAACATTGAGATTTCCAAAACACTCTTTGTTCCATAACCTCATAATTTGGATCATGATTTTTCCCCATGCCATGACTTTAAACAAAGGAGAGCCAGAGACAAAAGTAGACCAGGCAATTTTAATGATTTGAAGCCCTTGCAGGTGCTTAAGCCACATAGTTTCAAAACGCTTCGGCCGCGGTAAAAAGTGAAGATCAGGTCTTAGAACAAGAAGGATAGGGGCATGATCTGAAGATTGAATGCCAAGGTTATAAATTTGGGCATTGGGGAATCTTAGGATCCAGTCCGGGTTGGCAAAGCCACGATCAAGCCGCTCATAAGTACATGCAGTCTCAGTTCGGTTGTTAGTCCAGGTAAATGGGGGTCCCACCCATTTTAGATCTGTAAGATGATTATTTTCCAAGAATTTTGCCAAATAGATGTGGCCCGGTGAAGGCTCTTTGCTTAGATGTGGTGGCGATGTTCCACAAGTCCACAAGTAGTCGAAGAGTCGAAGCAGCAACATGTCAAGGCGTCAAGCAGCCAACAGGGAGCCTCGTCGGCGTCGTCGCGGCGTCGCCTGAGCGGCTTCAGTTGCAGTCGCCGGCAGGTGTGAGGCCGTGAGGGGACAGATCTGGTCGGATTCGGAGTAGCCAAGGCTCGAGTAGCAGTCGAAGTCTCGAAGAGCGGAGCCTCGTCGGCCGTCGTCGTGGTAATCGCTACCTGAGCGGCTTTAGTCGTGGTCGCCAGCAGGGGTCAAATCTGGGCGGAGTAGCCTCGTCGGAGTCCACTGGCGGTCACTCACGGAGTCACAACGGTAAGAGAGAGAGAGAGAGAGAGAGAGAGAGTGCCGAGTGTGGGTCTCGGGGTATCAGAAACGGCGTCTCGGAGAACGGGATCTCGGGAAAGGGGTTTGAGTGCGATTCCCGAAAAAAAAATATTTTTTCAAAAGTTCAGGGGCAGCTTCGGCTCCCCTTGCCACCACGTAGGTCGCCACTGATTGTTGTGTACACTAGTTTAAAACAATTACTCGATCGAATTATAGGGTTAGAGATCATCAGTGCAGCAGTGGAGCCAAATGCTATATGATATGTTAGATGGTCGGAACAATTCTTGTAAAATGGTCGGAACAATTCTTGTAAAATTCTTAAGTTAATCCCATATAGTTTTTTCTAATTACTTTAGATTGACAACCTGTTAAATGGTCGGAACAATTCTTGTAAAATTCTTAAGTTAATGCCGGCACTTGGAGGTCACTTTCGAGTCTGAATAAAGCAATAAATAAGTTAACCCCATAGGTCTACCGTGTTTGCCGTCAAAGTGATTTTATTTATTTTACTTGGTTGGAAAAAGATGGGAGTGTAAGGTTCTGATACAATAGACATAGAGTATTGTGTCTTGAGATTCTATAAGGTCGCGACATATATTCAAGAATATATCTGGACTCCCAATTTCGGCCCCTATGTCGAGACCGAAGCGGAAGGAGAACTCACGTGTGGAGTACAGGTAGGATGATGACGTAAGTTTCCACAAACATGACCGACATACAAGAAACTCAAACTCATGTGGTAAACTTGGATTGAGACTTTAAAAACTGCTGATCCAACTCATCGTTGGCGATTTTTCTGCACTTCACATGTCACAAAAGCTTGTCTCACTCACGAGTACATTTCAGCTCTGCAGAATTTACAGGCTCGACCTTTAGCCCTCGTGCAACTCCAGTAATGTCCATTTAATTTCCAACTCAGACGCGTTACCACTATATATATATATATACAAAGCTTTAGACTTATTAGGGTGGAAGAGGATATATGCATGACTGTGGAGATGATGACCTCTTTTGAATCTTCAATGGACCACAAGGTTCATGCCTCCTACAGTTTCTGTCACCTCCCTAATCTTCTTCTCTCTCTCCAATGCAATGGAGAAGAGAAGCAATTTTAGTCGGAGGATCCTCCGATTACGATGAGGCTCCCTCACCATCGTTCCCAAATTTTGCACCGGCTTTGGTTTCTATCTCAAAATGTACTGTTAAGTTGACGCATCCTGTCTCGAAATCTCACACCCGCTCCTGCTCTCATGGACACTTCATGCAACTAAGAAGCAAACACACCCTTTTGGTCGCCGAAAAATAACCACCAATCGCATGACGGCACCACTTTCCTCCTCCTCCTCCTCCTCCGCCGCCACCACCGCGGCCGCATTCGCCATATTCCTCATCATTATGTCCGCTGCCTCTCCGCTGGCCACCAGCCTCGGGGTGAGCTCCACCGTAGCCGTCAGCCACGGCCCCGCCTCCCCCACGGTATGCGGCATCACCGCCGGCCAGCCAACTCAGTCTATCCAATGCTACACCGCCGGAAAGACCATATCCGTCCAGCCCAACGTGTCCTTCTCCTCAGTCTCCGGCGGCCGCGGCTTCTTCTGCGGCCTCCGCTCCGGCGGTCTGAGCTTCCTCTGCTGGGACACCACCACCTTCCAACCCAAGCGCGTATACTCCAACCACACCCACCCTTTAACAAACCTAACGGTCGGAGACTCCCAAATATGCGCGATTCCCGCATATTCCGGCGTACCCTTTTGCTGGAGGTTCCCGTCACCGGTGGCAGCAGATAAGCTCCGTACGATCACAGCCGGTGGAGGGTTTTCATGCGGGATATTGTACGGTAGCAGCAGAGTGGTATGCTGGGGTGGTACTGAAGTTGCTGATGACATTCAAGCCCAGTTTGGTAATTTGACTATGTCAAGCTTGGTGGCCGGTGAATCTCATGCTTGTGGCGTGACTAGAACTGGAATTGTGGTGTGTAAAGGTGCTAGTGATGGTGGACAGCTTGATGTCCCAACCCATTTGCCCTTCGAATTTTCAAGTAACCTGGCATTGGGTGCAAATCATAGTTGTGGGATCCTTAGGAAAAATGGATCAGTAATTTGCTGGGGAGGAGGATCAAAAAGCTTAGAGTTTGATAGTCAATTTGTTGTGACACAATCTTCTTCATTTGAGGCCATTGTTTCGGGTTTGGATTTTGTTTGCGGATTAACAACGAAAAATTTGTCATTATTTTGTTGGGGACCAGGTTGGTTTGGTTCAGGAAATGTGGTGCCACTGGGAACGGTGATTCCTGGTCCATGTGTTCAAACTTCCTGTAGCATTTGTGGGGTGTATCCGAATTCGGATAGTCTTTGTGGTGGTTATGGGAGTATATGTAAATCATGTGAGGTGGAGCTTCCAATTCCGGCATTGATACCGCCAATGCCATCACAGGCGGCCGCACAAGTGCCATCGTCTAGAGCCAGAAAGAAACTCTTTTGGGCGTTTGGTGTGGTTGGATCCGTTGGGGCTTTCGCAGGTATCTGCACAATTTTCTACTGCTTATGGAGTGGATTTTTGCATGAGAGGATTCATAAGTCAGTGCAACCCTCTATTACCAGAGTTGGTATGGATACGGTCCCTGAAATTGATTACAATGATTCTAATACCTTTTTACCAGGATCATCGTCTGACCCACGGAAACTGAGGCGACAAAGGAGTGGGACTTCCTCAAAGCATACAGAGAGGGCAGAGAAATTTTACTTATCAGAGCTTGCTGCTGCTACTAACAATTTCT
The DNA here is from genome assembly GCA_033065855.1 of Escallonia rubra. Classification (NCBI taxonomy): domain Eukaryota; kingdom Viridiplantae; phylum Streptophyta; class Magnoliopsida; order Escalloniales; family Escalloniaceae; genus Escallonia; species Escallonia rubra. Next base: position 142,387 of record JAVXUO010002297.1, on the reverse strand, counting down.
CAATGGAAAACAAGATTGGATGGGGGAGCTTTGGCACGGTTTACAAGGCTACTCTTGTTAATGGCCGCGAAGTGGCCATTAAGAGGGGATATAGTGGTTCTAAAACAACGAAATTCCAGGAGAAGGAGAGCGCATTTGACTCTGAAGTAGCGTTATTGTCTCGTGTTCACCACAAGCATTTGGTTGAGCTTGTGGGATACTGCGAGGAAGAAGATGAGAGGCTTCTGGTTTATGAGTTCATGACCAATGGATCATTGCATAGCCATTTGCACAGTAAGGCCAATATCGAAAAGGATAGCAGCATTCTGAATTCTTGGCAAAGGAGGATCAAAATTGCATTAGATGCTGCAAGAGGAATCGAGTATTTACATAATTACGCTGTGCCACCAATAATTCACAGAGATATTAAGTCCTCTAACATCCTTCTTGATTCGAAGTGGACAGCAAGGGTGTCTGATTTTGGATTATCACTTATGGGGCCAGAGTCCGATCAAGAATCCATGTCAATTAAGGCAGTTGGGACTGTTGGCTATATTGATCCTGAGTACTATTTACTTAACATTTTGACTGCGAAAAGTGATGTATATGGCCTAGGAGTGGTACTGTTGGAGCTTTTGACAGGAAAAAGGGCTGTGTTTAAGGAGGAAGGAAAGGGTCCAATCGATGTGGTGGAATATGCGAGGCCTCGGTTATCAGCCGGGGAGTTGAGAAGTATATTGGATAAGAGGGTAGGGTTGCCGGATATGAATGAGGCGGAGGCGGTTGAGCTGGTGGCTTATACTGCTATGCGCTGTGTGAACTTGGAGGGGAAAGAGAGACCAAGCGTTGCTGATATTGTGGCTAACTTGGAGAGGGCAATGGCTCTTTTTGACGACAGCCATTGTAGCATCTCCAGTTCTGCGTTCTCCATTGCATCAGAATGAGTTCTCCTTACCAGAAAAAGTCATGGATTTTCTTACATTTTCAGTTGTAGACTAGATTTTCTTCTCTGGGTAATACCCTATTTTTTCCACACGTACTTTCTAACTGTTAGTTTTTTGTCAAACACGAGACTCGCGAGTCGGGGTTAGGCTGCTCATATGATCATACTCCATCAGGCTCATGTATTAGTCACCTCATAAGGTTTTGTCTTTAAACTCTTTTGGTCAGTCGGAGGACCCTTCGACTCCTTTACGAAGTACTAATATAGAACTCAGATAAGATTTCTGCAATTCCAGATGAAATCGAGTGATGAATGTTCTTGATACCATGCTGGTCTAGAAAACCGAAAGCTCTATATACTATTTCAAGAACAACGACGAGCAGTCTTCACATTTCCAACGCGACAACATAAAATGTTCTAAACAGAACAGAACGCTTCCTTGCCGGGATAATGTGTGCTTAGATGTGGGGATTCAAGAAGGATTTAAAAATACGTTACTGATACTTCAGTATCATAGTCAATAGATACAGGCTGTTCCATATGTTCAAACAATTTTTCGTGCCTTGCTGAATGCAGGACTGGAATAATAGCACGTTTTCTGATTATGTAAAAGCATAAGTGAGGTTTTCAATTACTATTATAAAACTAGGATTCGAAAATGACATTCAATTCGTCAAATGCTTTGATGATTACATCAAAACAGGTGTTTTCAATAAGATATTCGTGTTGACAACTCATTAGTCGGGCCCAGAAAGTAACCTGCACCAACCTCCATGGACTTCGAGCTGCCATGATTTTAAAACTGACAAGTTTAGTCCTAATAAAGTACACTTATCAAGTTAACCAAGTGCCCTTCTTCACAAGTCATGAACAGAAATTTTCGAGTGATCACGGGATTACTTCAACAGACCAAACCAAGCGAGCCAAAAAATTAAGTAAAGCAGGCCCCCCATGGACAAGAACCGTAATTTTCATCTATAAAGGCCATGCCTTTATAGATGAGAGGAGCTGTTGTGTTAGCTCTAAGTTGGAAAAGTATATTCAGCTTTGAACCTGTGCTCTTACAAATATTGCACTGGAAACTCTTGAAATATAACACAGACGATCGGAGAAGATAAGGGCGAGGCAATAACGAGCTATGGCATTATGGTGGTGTCTTGCTAAACCATATCAATCAATCAATATATATAACTATATAACTATATAAAAGCCGAGTTTGTCAGTGGAATTCTCTGTTCTCTGGTTAGCTCTGGGGTTACCTTGAATTTAAACTTATAATGTCTTTAATCTTGAGTAGCATTGGCGGTCGGCATTCCATACAACACATGCTTTATTTATTTTTCAAATACTCTTATAATTACTCCTTATTTCTATGAAATGAAAATTAGGATTGGTTATTTCTAAAACATGGATGGAACATAAACTTTATTCTGGTGCATCCTCCCCTAATTCTTCACAAAGAGAACAACTGAATGGTCACAAACACTAAAAAACATAGCCATACTTCTGCTATTCATAATACTTTTGAGCATTTTCTAGCCAATAACACAATTGCTTCATCTTCTATTTTGATTTAGCCCATGTAGCTTTTGATTTCTACTTAATTCTTTGGTGTATTCTCTACCATAATTTGTTATAAACCAAATGACACATCTTTCTCTTTACAATCTTATTGCAGTACTCTTAAAATATGTTGCATGTTTTCAGCCCATGTAAATTTTAATTTCTACTTATTTCTTTGTTGTCTTCTCTCCCAGAATCTGTTTAACACCAAAGTGACACATCTTTCTCTAATTCTGTTGGATGTTTGAATTTTCTTTTAAGTCTTACCTATTGACTTTCTTCTTTTACTTTCCTTGGGTTAATTCAGAAGGAAACCTTGAAAGCTCCATCTTGCATGCTCTAATCCTGAAGATTTTCAAGAGTATGTATTCTGAACTATCTCAAACTTATATTGTTCATAGTAGATGATTTTTGATTGAAACGGTTCCAAATCCTTTTTTATGGTGTTCGTTCCATTTTTGTCCACCTAAGATGCCTCCAATACGAAGCTTTTGCATGAGAAATTGAGAATCAATGGAGTGCACGTATTGTTTCTTAGGAAATGCAGTGATAAATAAATGTTACTGGGGAAGTAACATTTTTTTTTTCATGTCATTATTTGATTCACAAAAAAGATGGGTGTTCTCATTTTGTGCCAATTTAAAGACTTATTAAGTGTTGATTTCCTAATGGGCATCAACTAGATATATTGTCTAGATTGATAACTTGGTTTTTTATTATTTTCACAGGAACAATGAAAGTCCAGCTTGATAGAGACAATATCCAAGATATGATACTCCCATTAAGTTACTATATCCAGATATTGAGAAGTCTGAAGAAGAGAGAAGGGCAGTCATTGTTTGTCATGAGTATTCTTCCATTCGATGCCATCTTGCGTGTCTTTGACAACGCATTGCCAAGTATATTGCTTGGTTTCAGGAACCGACATTCCATGAAGATGAGGTGATTCACAATAAGCATGTCAGATATAAGGGCGTACCAGCTTCTTAATGCTTTATTTACGTACGTTTTATCTTACTAATAAGAAACTACGTGCGTTACAGTTACAGTTACACGTTGAAAAATAATTTACTTCAAATTATTTATGAAAGGACGTTCAAATAGTAGAGCATCAAAGTAGCATCACTAAATAATCCAAACTTGTTCCTTCCGTATAAAGTAATATTACTATCCTAATCTTTATCCTCTTCCTGGAAATATTTTTGTTCACGGACCCAACTTTTTTGCTTTTAGCATTTTTCTTCTTTTGAAAACTTTCGAGAGTCTCGTCATCATCGATCTGTATAGGCTCTTTGCTTGCAACTGCTTCTATGGTCTCTTCCCCTGCACGTGCTTGTATGATCCCTTTCTCTGCAATCGCTTCTGGTATCTCTTTCTCTACAATTGTTTCTATTGCTTCTGCAATAATTGATGTCTTGCCTTCATTACTTTCAGAGACTCCCTGTAGTTTTATAAGAAACTTGTACTTTTCATTTTTGCATCCAACCAACTTTCGGTAGTACGTAGAGTCTTCATTCTGCATTAAATTGATAATGTTAGGCTGGAGTCTGTAGTGTACATGAATATTTGAAAGAAATGTTATTAATCTATCACCTTAATCCTTATAGACTCTTTAAATTCTTCAGCACAACAATCAATCATCGTTATTCCTACTTCATCAAATAAGACAACTGTAACCCCGTATGTGTCATCAACCACATCGAGTCTAATATTGTACCTTGACGCAATTACAAGATATTAGTATTATGATTGTTGGTGCTTTTTTTTTATGTCATCCGTGTTTACTATACTAACCTGGGATTGTGTTTTGCATTTGACTCATGTCAGTTAGTTTTTGACAAAGTACACAAGCATCATAGTAAGGTTGTCTTTGGTTTTCAACTTCAAGAATTATTGCTTTAAAGCAATATAAGGAATCCTGTAAGCAAAGTTAAGGGATATGTGCTTTATTTGTGCACTAAATTTTCATATACAATTATGTGCATGCATTACTATATGAATTTTGGCTTACCTGCTCCAGAGATGAGCGTTTGTATATAATGTCTCCTAACTTCGCTGCTTTTGCTTCATTCATTTGTTTCTCCAAGAATAGGAAATCAATTGTTTTGTTCTTTGTTGCATTTTTCATCCTAACATCACAAATTGTTAGCTGATAATATTATACAAAAGAAAGAACTTATACTTAATTTATGAGCATTAAAAGATATTTGTAATTGTTATACCATTTCTTGATCTTTTCAGCCTCTTTGCACCTAGGTTCCACTTGTACTACCGAAAGTGACGATGTTGAGTATTGCTTATCTCCTGTAACATCATTATTAGTAGTGGAATGTAACATGTTATAAAAGGCAATATATATCACATTTCATACCTTGAAATGTGGACTCGCTTAAGTTGGATAATGCAATAAATGGATTCTTGTTAACAAAATCCTCAAGTAGTTTTCCTTCATTTAAAGCCATGTCTCCTCACAAGCAGATGCTTATTGAGTTTAGCCTATATGTTAACGATCAGTTATTGAGATAGAAATAACTCTAAAAATACTTAAATGAATAGTTACTTACTCTCTGGTGAGAAGAATAATTTCTCTTTTGTTAGTTGAACCTCCTTTTATTTTTTTGACGATAAAATTTTTCTTGACCTTGTATAGAAGACCTAGCATTCCTGCATTTTTTGTTGACATTAGGCCTTTTCTTTTTTAGTAAAACTTCAACCATCCACACAGTTCAGGGCAATAACGAACCTATATTGGGTCTTTTCCCCTCTTCACTTGTAGTTTGCTTAGATGTCATAACATTGGGTTGAACATTGATTTCAATTTCTTCTTCACGAACATTTGTGCTTACTTGTAACATCAACTCGATCTCAGGATGAACATTCTGGAAATTTGAATTTATCGGCTTAACAGATCCATTGCTGATTGTGTAACACTTATCGTATTTGAAGATGCCATCAAATTTTGTTATTGCATCCTCAAACATAACGGCCTGAATTTTTGTTCCCTGCATCGTTAGAATGTGAAAATGTAAATTTCAGAGTTTTATGACATATAATTAAAGATGAAAAAAATCTAATAATGTGCTTGTGTAAATATCTTTTCATCAACTAAAATTAACTTCCATATCTTTCCCGCGCCCTTTTTGTTGGTATACGAATCAATCGTGCCAACTCGTAACACTTTCACTTTTATGGTCCATGTCCTCTGATATGCCACTAAAGAGTTAATGGGTAATGCTTGAGTAGTTTCCATCTCTATAGTTGACATCGCCTCTGCATAAAAGTAATTATCATGCAAGTATATACATCAAAGTAATTGTGTTCAGTGTCCGGGTAGAGCTATGGTTTGTTAAATACAGTATCACTGAACATACTTTTAAATGATAAAGATGATAGTAACTAAAAAAGCTTTTCCATAATAAGCGGTGATATGTTGCATTACTTAATTCTAAAACAGAATATGAAATAATGATAAAGCAACTTGTAGACTAAATAAATCAAGCCTGATAATTTAAGAAACTTTGTCTGACTGAAGAACTTTTTTGTAGACTACATTTTTCGTGTATGTTGTCATTTGCTTTCCTGGCCTTGACTTGATCAATACTTTCGTTGTTGACATGGATGTTCCTCTTGATAACGCTATATATAACTGTCCATGAGAGAAAACTGGCTCGGGTAAATAGATACCAACAAATGGTATAGTCCGTCCTTAAGCTTTATTGATGGTCATTGCAAAACATAGGCGTTCTGGGATTTGCTTCCTTCTAAACTGAAATGGGTAACCTTCATTCTCAGCTGGGGAATGAGGAATTCGTGGTATTAAGACTGGTTTCCTTGTAAATTGCCCTACTGTAATCTCTGCATGAATAACATTGTCTTCAAATTTTTTGCATACCATTCTTGTCTCATTGCACAAGCCATTAGATGGATCTAAGTTTCTTAGCAACATGATTGGACAGTTTTGTTTCAGCACCAAACAATGTAGAGGTAAGCCATTAGGGGTCAAGGAGTTTAAAAATTCCTCGGAGTAGTAGTGGTGGGTATCATCAACTGCTTCATCATAGCTATTGAATATTTTTGCATCACCTCGAAGCATTGAGATCATTTTCTCATTAAGACTATCGATGTCCTCATTTTTTGAAGCAAGTATTACACTTTCTGTCATGTACGCTGTTGAACGTGCATTTTCTTGTAAAGAAGGAAAGATGCAGTCAACTAAGGATTGCTTTGGATCTGCATCACTATCAGATTTAATCACCATTTCATCTGGAATACATACCATGTCATCCTCGTTGGTTGGCTTGTCCCCATCCCGCACTCGTAGAAGAAATTGGCTGAAATATGAATCGCCTCTTGCTCTTATGTTTCTCATTAAAGTGAATTTTTGCATTCTTGTTCGCAAATGTGATTTCACAAGGCCTGCATTTACAGTTTCTTCTCTTGTGCTCTTTGGAACAACTGGTAACACTTGGCGAAAATCCCCTCCAAAGACAAATACTTTTCTGCCAAAATCTTCTTCATTGTCCATGATATCTCTCAATGTTCTGTCAACTGTTTCAATTGCAAAGCGTTTTGACATCGGTGCTTCATCCCAGATAATTAGCTTTGATGCATGTATCATCTCAGTTGTCCCAATGTTAGTAGATCTTGGAAGGATTTTGGACCTCTTACGTGATTTAATAACAATCTTAAGTAATCTCTCTCTCCTTCTGCTGGATTTGCACCATTAACACGACCAATCACTTCTCCCTTTTGCCTTTTATTCCATCATCTGTACTTATGGTTCCACGTGTAATGCTCTGGGAATTCTCTATAAAGATACTTGGTTGGTTCTTTGCCATCTGCATATATTTTGAAAAACTCTGTGAGCATCGTCCGTGAGAGATTGTCATTAGCTATCACATTTTCTAAGTTTTGATTTGCCCAGTAAGTGACACACTGCTTCCCTAGAAGGTGTAGTTGCAAGTTAATAACTGCCGGGTACATTTCATTCAAATTGAATTCATATATCCTCCACATTACCTCTTGAGCTGATACCTACCTTGCATCCTGGAAAATGTTGGATTTCATCTACTACATTTTCATTATCGCCAGTGGCGATATGCACATGAACTATCGCATGTCCCTTGTAGATATACTTGTAAAGATACTTGACTGCCTTTAATCCAGAGCATACTTCAACATTAATATGACAATTATACTACTAATAAGGTAAGGATTATAAGGTACTACCCATTGATTATCGAGCTCAGCATTTCGAATCTTCAGTTTTTGTTTGTCATCCTTCCTTCTATAAATTGGATATCCATCTTTTGCACACATTGTCTTCTTGCAAAATGGTCGAGGATAATGGCTCTTACATTCTCCGTTCACCATGCAAGGGTTGTTTTTGTGTTTATCTCCACAAGGACCATGCATCATATGTTTAAGGACCAACTCATACAACTGTGGATACTTATTCTTGTCAGGGATCTCCGCGCAAATGAATTTGTTATATTGATCAAGGGTACCAATTTTATGCTCGGAGCATAATATAATCAACATGTGTACGTGTGGCAATCTTCTTTTCTGGAATTCAATTACGTGGACATTGGCTACTACTTTTCCAAAGATATTTTTCTTAAATAATTGGTCTTTGAGAACTTGCACTACAAGAAAAGAGGGCATTAGCGACGGACTTTTAGCGACGGACAAAATTCCGTCTCTAAAAAAGTTTTCAGCGACGGAAAACACCCGTCGGTTTAAAGTCCGTCGGTAAAAATATTTAACGACGGAATAATTCCGTCCGTAAAAAAACCGTCGGTGAAAGTAGGGTTTTTCCGACGGACTTTTACCGACGGGTGTTTTCCGTCGGTAAATGCCTTAAAAAGATCAGATCCCCTTCTTCTTTTCTTTCTCTCGTTGCTCTCTCTCTCTCTCTCTCTCACCGGCGATTTATCCTCCGTCGCCATCCCCGGGAACCTAGCCCCCGACGGAATAATCCTGCCACCGCCACCGACGCCGCCACTGCCGCCCATCTTCAAAATCGAAGGACCGCCGCCACCACTGCCGCGCCGCCACCACAACCGCGCCGCCCATCTTCAAATCCGCCCATCGGTAAAAATCATCTTCAATTGTGGAGCTCTGTTAGTATTTACCTTTTCTTATTGTTGCATCTTGGTATTTTTACCATTTTCATTCGTATCATGTTCATTAGATTACTACCATTTAACATACTTGTTCATCGTGTAACCAACATATGGAGGACGTCAATCATATTTTTTGGAGCTATGAATTTACACAGAAAATTTGGTAGCTAGGAAATGTTTGATAAGTTGAGGGTGTTCATTCAATGGTAGTCAGGGAGGCATGTGTTGGGGCATGCTGTTGCACACTTTAGAGGCAAAAGCTTTCAGGCAAAGCTTAGGTAGTCAGGGAGGCATGTGTTGCGAAATTGATAAGGGAATTTTAATTGATTGATTGTTTTAGTAAATGAAGCTGTAATGTCAAACTTAGAGAGGAACTCTGCTATACATTTGTACTTATAATTCTTTGGGATTAATACAATGACTTTTACCAGAAAAAAAAAAAAAAAAACAAGTTATCTTCCCCTTTGGTATCGACATGAACTGTAAGTATGAATGTCTTGTACAGCTCCATTAGATCTCCTCCAATAACTTTGAACGTGACAGACTTTTTCTCCTCATCTATAGCTTCAATAATCTCTTTAGCAACCTTCTCCTTGCCGTCTATATTAGCACCCAATTTTCAAGTTTCCATATCAAATGTTTCTCATCTATTCATTTAAGCAAGATAAGATGAACAAGCTATGTATGGTAGAAATTTAACTCAAAGACCATCTGGAATTAAATCTTAAACCTAAATTAAAGTTCTAAGTAGAATTACTAATGGCAGACGCATGCGCGTCCGAGACGGACATGTTATGCCACTCAATTTTCAAGAAATAAAAGGGGTTTAATTGCACATAAAACTTCATAATTTCGTATAATATGCTAAACACTCTAGACTTATTTTATTTTTTCTGTTCCTACTACCCTGAGCTTTAAACTTTTAGACGTCTATGTTATTTTTAAGGGCAAATGAAAGCATTAATAGCAAAAGCCTAGGTCGCAACCACATGCATTTCATCACTGTATAGAAGCCTATGGGTCAACCACATCTTCAGAATCAAAGCCCTCATTTCCCCTAGACGGTCCAGTGTTCCATCACAGATTTCGTGACTCCTTGCCCAATTTACCCCCCAAACCAAAGCACCAAATACCTAGGGTTTCATCTACTCGATCCAGACAAAGTTCAATTTCATTCTCAGCACAACGGTCCAGTTCTCACCCATGAATCCTCTATCGAATCCAATATTTTACATAGAACAATATAATTATGTCAGGAGCGAGTTTGTGGTGGTATCATGATGGCGGATTTGTGGGGCTGCTGAGTTTGGTGGGTTGTTAAGTGGCAGGTGTCGTGATGGTTTTGATGCTAGCTCTTTTGGGGTAATAATGGTGATGGCGGAGGATGTAGTGTTGCTGGTCAGATTAGGATCAGACTTAACAAGAATGCCTTGTAATTAGGGGTGGTGATTAAAATTATCTGGTTTTAACTCCTTCTGTGAAAGTCATGGAACCACAGGTTATCATACTTACTATAAATTGCTGTTTGCTAATCCCTTTGACCTTAATTGCATTTGTTGTTCATCCTGGAACCTTATTGTTATAAATCATCAACACCACATGGACCTCGTAGCACGGCCTTTCTCATTAGTAGAATATAGTTGAAGCCCCTGTCAGGAATGTCCAGCCAAAGTTATGCTATTTCCTCGAGTCATGTTAAGTTAATCTCGGAACTTCAGGCCCGGAAAAAGTAAGTTTCTCATACTATAAACGCTTATTGATTGTTCTTATTGCTTCTCAAAGGAGCTCTCCCACTCGGATCAACCTTAGCAAATGCAAACTAAATGTAGAACATCACTTATGGTTTCTCATTCTCAAACCCTTCCAACAGTTGAGGTTGAATTTTATCGAATGTGGAAAACAGTGTCAGCGAAGATGATCACTGGAAAATGAAACTTGAAAATTTTACATCTTTTACCCTCTGGATATTATGTTCAGGGTTAATCGAGTTTGCAGGAATGTAATTTTTGGTCACGAGCAATGATTTAACAGATGTAAGGAGTCTAGGTGCTTGATGTGTAGTCATAGTCTAGTGGTCTAAGTATGGAGTGTGTGGGAGCAAGCCTTGGTGAAATGGTAAGGTTTCTTTACCATGAGCTGGAGGACCAACCATCATTCTTATAACTTCCCTGTTCAAGGAGCCTGGTTTACTGGGCTGCCCTGGTAACCTACATAGCTATTCTACCGCCAATTGAGTTTGACCTCAATAATTTGAATGTTATGACTGCCTGGTCTATGCTTAATAGCCCTAACACATTTGGTCTGAAATGTTATTTTGCTTGCCTGGCTAGCTGCCTGTTTTCTTATAGCACCTTACCATCAAAGATGCTAGGTCCTCAAAATCAGGAAAGAGTTTGATCCATGCTGAAAATGTAACTGAGAAGGACACATATGTTAAAGGTCCTGAACTAGTAGGTCCTTTTGAGCATGTACAAGATGAATTCAGAAGAAGTAAAAGACATAAGACTGATAAGATAAAACATATTGCCATGAAGTACCGCTACATTCGGAGAATGGTGAAAAAAAATATGTAAACTCGCTGTTGAATATCTTCCAACTAAGTTAAACAGCTAGCGCGTGGAAAAATATTCAACATCTCGAGACAGATGGGATTATTACCGATAATTTGAGGTCAATGTGGTTTCATTTTTAGTGCAATATAATCTGGAACTAGTGGGGGGTTATCTACCTAGTTCTTAACAAAATTTCATCTCTAATGTGCACTGTGACTGTTTACAACAAAGTAAGGCTGAACTATTTGTTATTAATGAGTTTTCATGTTAAAGTAGGTTAAATGGCTTCTGCTTCGGTGTAACACTACTTGTTATCATACTATAAGTAGTGTAAAATCATCTTCGATTGAATAATCATCGATTGGTTTTTCATGTTAAAGTAGGTTAAATGGCTTCTGCTTCGGTGAACAGGGACGTTTCAGTCAACAGGCATTTCTTCAAGGTCATGATGCCTGGTTTTGAGACAGAACTTGTATGTCATCCCGCTTTCTCTATGTTTTCGTGTGTGTTAAAAGTTTTATCTTTGGTTAAAAACTTACATGTCTTACTGTATTATGAATATGTTAGGCCATACCGGTAGCATTTTGGCGATTGCTCACCACGTTGAGATTTGAAGCAACTTTAACCAGCTGTAAGGGGTCATGGCTTGTTAAATTGAAGAAGAAGGTTGGCGAAGAGGTTCTTTGCTTCGAAGAGGGTTGGAATGAATTCGTGCAACAACATGACCTCCATCTAGGAGACTTTGTAGTCTTTCAACACATGGGGCAAATGCGTTTTCAAGTCAGCGTGTTTGATGAAAGCACTTGTGAAAAGCCTTTCCCCTAATGTACATTTTGAACAATGTTGCGAACATTGACCGAGGAACTCTGATTTTGAACAATATTGTATTATTGATCGATGATTTTGAAAAATATTGTATTATTGATCGATGATTTGTTTTAATCGATGATTTTAGATTGTTAATCGTGCATTTGATATACTGAGATGGTTGACGGAGGATGGGACTCAATTGGTTTGAATTTTTTATTACAGGTTTGGGCATTAAAAAATAAAAAAAATATTAAAAAAATGACTTTAACTTTTAGCGACGGATTAATTCCGTCGCTAAATATTGTATCCCGTCGCTAATTTCGTAAAAAGAAAATAAATTAAAGTACGTAAAACATAATTAGCGACGGATATTCCGTCGCTAATTAAGTGATAAATCCGTCGCCAAAAGTTTTATATTAGACGACGGATTTTATAATTCCGTCGCAAAACTTTTAGCAACGGCCTTTTATACGAGGGACTTTTAGCGACGGTCATTCCGTCGCTAAAACGTTTAGCGACGGAATATAGGCCTTTAGCGACGGGAAAATCCGTCGCTAAAGACCTTATTCCTTGTAGTGTTGTAACTTTGCTCGAAATACTCTAGAAACCAAATTTGGTCTATCTTGTGCACGCTGGCCTTCTTTCAACTGATCTTGTATCTCTTTCCACTCAGGGTTACATGTCATCGTGATGAAAAGATCTGGTTTTCCATAGCGTTGAACTAAAGCCATTGCATCAAGGTATCGACGACGCATGTCATGGGGGCCTCCAACAAAAGATGTCGGAAGAACTATCCTTCGACCAATCTGACTCCCTCTAGTTTCTCCTGCCATTACGAAATCTACAATTCCCTGGTATAATTCAGATCTGATATCTGATTGGCTTCTTTGAAAATAATCCAACGTAGTTGTCTCTAACTTGATGTACATATCCACTGCATACTGTTGTAATAGCCGACCAACCAATATAATAGTTGAGTTTATGGATTCTCGCTCTTGCAATTTGTAACAATAATATTGTCTACATGACACCTTTGCATCAGTCTGGTTGCCAACATCTACAATACAACTTTATGTTAGAATTATTATGAAGTGGTATCACATTATAATTTCAAATACAAAATTATATAGGTTACCTTGACGTTCTCCGCTAAATATATCTTCGACAGAGGTAAATTTGACATCATTAAGGTTCCTTCTTCTATAAAAACGTTCTTCTTTTTTATATCTTGATGCCATCCAATTTCTCCTTTCGGGAAAATGAGAGGATACTGTAGTGGATTATATCAACTGTAATAATGCTTCACACGATGTCTTTGACCTGAGTGTGCATGAACTACAATATCTCTTTCAAGATGTATGTTTGGATTATTCCCTTCGATCCATATTGCCGCAACTTGATCGGCTGTTGGTGCGTTGTAAAGCCATAGATCCAACTTGACATCCTTTGTAATACGAATTTGAAGTTCCTCAAATGAAGGATAATCTCTTAACCTACGCAAGAATTGTGCATAAGGATTGTCTTGAAGAACTCTCATGAGTCTGTTTACCACTGCTTCATTCAACTTTGCATCTGCTAGTATATTCATTATATTCTGGATCTCATTTTGGGTGTCATAAAAGTATAGCTGAAAGTAGTGCGGATAATTTTCATTAGGTATCAGACCTGAAAGATCATGGTATATTTGTCCTTGTGCTCGAAAAGTGTAAACACCATTCCTTGCAGATGTGAGCTCTTTGTCCAAGTTAACCCCAAAGGATGTGAAAGAGAATATGTTATTATATGCACGTATATTCTTTCGGAAGTGTTGAGCCTCTTCAGATGGAGATGTGTATAAAAAGAGTAGTTCATCTGCGACATCTACATGAGCTAGCTTAACATTTCCATTTCGGCAACAAAAACTTAGCGGCTCTTATATTGGAACTTCTTTGCCTTACAATGACGGCAAGGTGGTGTGCTCTCTAATTCGTGTATATCAGAGCACGTAGGCATATATAATGTTCGGCCTATAGAGAAACAATTGTTATATTTAGTGTCATATTTATGAATCTTTTTTTTTTGTGTGTGTTGTATATTGGGTTTTTTTACTTATAATAATGATAAAAACATGCAACCTTGAAATTGTTACGGTACTAATAGAGCTCGATGCAACCAGCGGGGTCTTTTTCTTATTTTGTTGCCTGGAAGAGTAGATTTACTATCATTTTGTCCTCCTATAGTTGAGTTGCTTTCTATTATCCTTTTGCTCCTTTTTGCTCTATTATAACGTTGCTTCTACTCATCACTTGCAACATAGCTCTTTCTTTTTTCAAGTTTGTTAGAGGCCTGCCTCACTTCTGAAATGTACGGTGAAATATACTCTTGTAATACATATGGGAATATACTATAAAAATCTTCTTTTTTCCTATTGTACTAACATATTTTACCTCTTTCAGATAACAACCTATTCATTTGTCTTCGGTAGAGAAACTTGGAGATAAGCTATATAGAAGAAGATACATGACAACAATAATAAGCAATTAAAGCCACAAGCAAGCATTCGTTGAAGTGGGAAAAAAATATACTCCGCATTAATTAAGCAAGTGAAGTAAATACGTGAAACACATACCTTTTAGAAGTTGCTTGTAGGCGAATTAGCCGCAAAAATGGTCAAGAGAAATATGCAAGCACTGGACTTCAAAAACTCTGCATTAAGCATTCTTCTTTTTAGTAACTTGATGGCAGTAAATCACAAAATGAATTTTTAAAAAGGAGAGAGCTTAGTGAAGGGGAAAAAACAATTAACAAAATTAAGTGTAATGAGTCCGAAAACCGATATAAGAAAGTGGGTTAAGGGGGAAATCACTACTTACTTGCACCGGTAAGAATTATATAAAAGAAAGGGTATACCTATCTTTGATTCTTGAAAAATATACTTACTTGCACCAGTAAACACAAAGCATGGGTGAAAAGATTACCTCAAAGATTTTTACTAATGCCTTATACAACTTGTCACTCATATCCTTGAGGTAATCTTTTAACTCGCATAGTAGGTAATACACCTCTCAAGAGCCTTCCACCAATCTCAGAGCATATCCTCCTTGGTGAAATGGAATATTATATCCTAATAATTCTTCGCCAGCTATGAGGTAAATATTGTACTTTTCGTTTCAAGTTCATGACCTTAATTACGACTGGTTTTTCTTGTTTCTCATCCACTACCTTAATTAGTTAGAAGCAGATTGTATCTCATTATTAATTCTTGCAACCTAGTACTGGATGAAGCTAATGAACACTCTTGGCCGGGAGGGAGGGGCTGTCAATGTCATGCACCAAGTGCTAACAACCAAGGGCCCTATTGCTTATTAAGGGTCGCTGACGCACGCTAAGTGCACAAGTTGACAATATAATAGCAGAATCAAGCAAAAAGCTTAATACTATTCTGCTCAAATTAATAACTTGAAATTGTGAAACACACTGAATTTGATCTTCATGCTTGCTCATATTTAGGTGTGTAAGGAGCATCTTACGCACTTGATCTTCAGCATATAGCATAATTTGCAATAGAAAGTCGTAGCAGCAACAAGAGACGTAGTAACAACTACGTCCTACTTATAATATAATTCAAAATTATGTACTACTTTATCTTCCTCCCATTAACAAACATGCATAAGCTAATCATAGCTTGGATATCATATAAAATATTTTCCTTTAATGTAGTAAGATTTTTCTTGTCACCTTAAGAAAAATATGTGAGTTGTGTTAATAAAACTTCTAATACAATTAGTAGCTAAATAAGATATGAACAATAGCTAAAGAATGATAACGTCCTAGGTACACTCTTCTTATTCGCTGTGTGCTGGAGGAGCCTAATTAAGGCGATGTTTAAGCAACATTATGAAGCTTTTGATGAAAAACATGTTGGCTATGTTTCTCTTTAATAGTTAAATTACATGCTTCCCTGTGAATGTTCTTAATGCAAGTGATTAAACAGCCATTATTATGCCATCAGAATATACATATAGATAGTCTCAGTATATTACACGTCCCAGATAAATTCCATTATGATTGTCGAAACCTCCTTTTTCATGTCCAATATCAAATTGAAGTTGCTTATAACAAAAGATCTACTTAATTCTTTAATCAAAAAGCTGGCAAGTGGATATATGATTAACTCCCTCGTCATAATAGCGTTAAACCTTAATTAATTTCTCTACGTCATCAATAAATTTACCCTAGGATTCATACTACTTTAACGAAATCATGTGTCAGTTAATAAAGAATTAAATCCATGTTTTCTCCCCCAAGAAGATAAAGAAACATAAAAAGAAAGCATGATAACAAAGAACTCCAAAAAATTTGTCAAAAAATACCTTAGATCGAATTTAGTGAACAATGCATGCAATCCGTGAACAACTTTCAAGGTTTTCCATGCATAATAACCTTGAAAGTTGTGTCCCATTCAAGCATAATAAAGCACTAATGTGATGATTTGGCTGTATCCCATTCAAGCATAATAAAGCACGAAAAGGCATGATCAAAAGCCAATGGAGTTGAAGAAATACCTTTCACCTTAAAGCTTACAATGCAGGTAATCGATGAACAGTTTTTGCTGAAGTTTAACGTGAATGGAGGCAAGGTGAGCTAGGGCTTGGAGACCATGCATGATTATATAGGGTTGGGTCTTCTTTTTTTGAGTAAAAGTTATAATAACCATTATATGTAATAAGACTCTATGCTATGCTCTAATAAGGGTAGTTTAGGAAAAATGCTTGATATTGTATAAGAAGTCATAAACACCCTTATATTTTAATAAGCCTCAACTCCAAAAAGGGGTACTTATAATGGGAAATAAATGGTATAAGTCAAAAACGCCCTTACTCACTCTAACTCCATCCGTGCTTTTATATATATATATATATATATATATATATATATATATATATATATATTGGTGTGTGAATATACATACATGCATTCAATGGTTGCATCTTAGACGATCTTCCATATGTATTTTGGTAAGTAAAAGTACATATGCTTGTGATGTTTCCTTATGAACAGGCCCTCACCTTGGTGGGTGAATAACTTTAGATGGAGATATATTGAAAACTTTGAGACCCTCCTCTAGGTTTCCTTCTGCCATGCATGTATAACTGAACGACAAGTTCTTCTCAGAAGAACAACATAAAGTGACTTTATTGATATTTATGAACTTTTGAAGAGGGTGGTTGGGCTTCTTGATATGGACTAAATCTACATCATATTTTTGCAGAATCCACGCTCTTATGTCACCGAAAGAGGCAATGTATTAGGCATGCCGTTATACTTTGAAAATGTAAACATTCTTCACTAGATTTTGGTAACAATACATTTTGGAAAAAGTTATGATACCTTTTCTTCCTTGATATTATTAGACGTTAGATTGATATTACTAAGCTGCAGTAAATGTATCCTATGTTTTCATTTACTTATAAACATGATTCTTTGGTCTTGAGTTGTAGGCTACTTTGAATTTTTTTTTAAAACTTTGAACTCTCCCTTTTTTTTTTTTTTTGTGCTTAAAATTAGAACCTATTACATTATGTGAAAGTATTTGATTGACGGCAAAATCAAGTTGCATTTCATCCCGTGCCCGTGCGTTGCACGGGTCTATTAGCTAGTATTCCTTTATACAGTTGTACAAAGGCTTTATAAATAGCTTCTGAGATAAATCAAATGTTTATAGCAATGGGAACCCAGTAACTGGGATATAAGTTCCCCAGATCCTTTTTACTGTCTTCTTAAAATTTCGTAAACATAGGAAATGCCATTGTAACATCAATCGAAATTGAAAGACATAAGAAGCTTCACGGATTTGTATTTTTCTCCCTTACGATCATGTAGTGGAATGGATCGGATCCCAGTTCTCAATTCTGATACCGGCAGACAAGTTTGGCCTGCTAAGACCTGTGTTCCTGTTGTGTCATAATCCCTAACTTCAATCCGAAGCAAAGCCAATTCGGGTACAGTAAGTGGGAACTCAAACTCCTCATTCCATGCTGGTATCCACTCATCGTCAATTGGCCGCGATTTCTTCTTCACCGAATCAGCAGGAACTCCAGTAATTGATAACTGAGAGTACATCATGTAGTATAATTGTGGGTGGACTTTGGGAGTTTGATCATAAAAGGAGCGTAATCTTTAGGTGAATAAGAACTCTTCCACATCTTACCTTCGCGTAGAAGTCCGGTGGCGAAAACCGATCAAAGTGATTATGACGGAAATCTGACTGCCACCCTTCTCCCATATACAGCTTTACCTGTTTATCACCCAAGGTATAAGCACTTCAAAAGGAAGGCAATAAAGTAGTTACTACTACATCTAACGAACGTTATACAATATGTTAGACACCTTCAAAACTGTCTTAATTGGTGTCGTCTCAGAGGGATCGAAGACTTTGCCATGTGGATCATCATTCAACAAAATACCTGGTTTCTTGACATAACCACAGCCACCATTGGCCCTGAACATCCCTTGCATTCTCCAGAGGTTCTTATCATATCCCTGTTGGTGAAACATGAAACTGAAGAAAATTGATGCAAGGGAAGAGTACGTACATGTAGGCCAAGCAGGCGCTCAATTTACTTAAAAGTGCATTAGTGAACACCTTTCAGTGACAAACCACAATAATCCAAAGCTGTTGAAGTGCATGCTCATAGCGTGCTGAGAACTAGTAAAGATCCAAAGCTTCCGAGATTGCAAAAAGAAAAAAAAAAGGATATTGCTTGGAAACATCAACTACAGAAGTCTGACCTGCATGTTCAGCGCTACCATTTGAGCTCCATGCATCCAGCCAACTAAAGGATTGTAATTAGACGAGACAACTCGTGTACCCTTAGGATATACCCTTAGTAAATTCCGCTGGGTAAACCTAGAGCAAGAAATCACCACAAGAATCATCAGGCTAGTTACAATATGTATCTTTAAGTACTATTAAAGATTCATCTTCCCTACGCTGTTATTAAATTCTCGCATCAAGATCTTAGTAGGAGGTTTTATGATGAAATATAATCTTTACCGAACAATATGGGTTCCATATGTGGTGGCAGCATCTTGAAGCTCTTGCTCGCCCAGGCTAAGACGCAAAACTTTATTGGAATCGCCAGCTAGCACGTTTTCTAGTCTACCTTTCAGCTTTACAGCATGTATAGCAATTAAACGCCGGTATTCAGGAGCTTCATTTTGCAAATCTTCGTCAAGGTGGTCATCCCCCTGATCTGATTCCTGTTGGTTAATGGCATGAATTAGGAGTCAACGTCATGTAGTAGCACAGAAAACTTGCACTAGCGCATCTTTAGTACAATCACACAAGCTGAACGGCTCAACTGGTGGTTTGGTTGATATCATAATCCTTTTCTTCAATGATTCTGGTGAAGGGAGCTCCTCCAAATCTGACTCGGGGAAAAACAGTATGGCTCCAAATGTTTTAGTGACCATCTACAGAAAAGTACATTATCATTATGAATTCATAAAGGTGGTCTATTGTCAAGAGAAAAAATTGAAACTCAGTTTCTTTTAACCACCTGAGCTACTTTAGCTTGAAGATGTGGGGTAAGATGATCTTCAAATGTTATTACAACAGGGTAATCAGAAGAGTAAAAGGCATAATCCTTAATAACTTGCAAGCATTTGATGAGTTTAACTCGAGAAGTCAGCGTCCTGCAGTTATAAGTAAACACCCTCAGTTAAAGTATTGCAAAGCAGAGAAGCAACTCTCAAGTGAAACAATTGAGGCAAGTCTTATAAATCAGTGCATTAGTTACATTTGTGTCTTTTCATCTTCATACAAAACCTTTTTGTAGAATGGTATTTATAGATCTTTGATGGTAAGTTTTGTAGTCATTAAGAATATGAAGAAAAGGATAGCTGAAGGGGTTGAATCTTGCAGGTCATACTCCACAATTTCAAAAAGCATTTTCAGCTGGTCTATTGATGTACCATTTCATTGGGATCCTTAAGATATTAACAATGTTGTGTTGCTCATGCTTCAGTCCTGAAGGACGTCTGGGATGTGAGATCCAATAGTAAATTTGAAAGTATCATAAAAGGCAAGGATTTAGAACTCACTGAGTGCTCACGTCTCACTGAAATCAAAATTATCAGATACTGCCAGATTTTCGTAAAGACTCGTATTTCTTGACAACGCTACACATGACTTGGTGAGTTCCTCCTAAATTGCACAGTACAAGTTTTTCACGTTTTGATTTCACACATAACAGAAACTAGGGTAAACTCAAGACCATGAAATGTTGTTTAAGGGTCACCTCAGCTTCTGGTTGGTAGAATGAAACGGATTACAGGGAGACGTAGAGCAAATGTATGCATCAACAAGGGCAAAACAAGAATCTGAAATGAGTGCTAAATTCGTATTAGATTCATACCCTCCATGGCAAACTTCCACATCATCTTTTTTGGAATTTGGCCATAAATCCAATTCAATCACCCTGACGCTGTTCTTTAGTGCCCTTATGATTGGGTCAACACTGCTGTCACTTGTGAGTTGATTCCCAGTCAAGTAAGAGTTGTGGCCAGTACACAAAAAATAATGAGCCAGGGGAGATGCCATATCATGATGTACCTGATTCCAAAGGCAATACGCACAGGCATAATATCAAGAGATAATTTTCATGCAATGGAACTCAAGTAAATGAATTCATTTACAAATTTGTTATGTCTTAAAGAGCTTTCGTGGCACTGTTTCCGCGCTTATCAGTGTATCCTCGTCAGGAGAGTTAGGTGAACCTATTTCCTATTTCTCGTCTAACATTCCAGCAACGAAACTCTTGCACAACCTTACCATTCCAACTCTGTCGGGGCATAAAGCATACAAAGATCTCTGCTTCTTAAAAACAATTTCAATGAAGAAACATATGGTTAATCCAATTGTTTATGGTACTATTGTTGAGTCTTTGCCAGAATTGTCCTAAATAAATGATGAATGTCAAAATTCGCAGACAACGATGGAAATGCAGGAAAAAATACTAAATGCTACTTAATGGAGGAAGGGGGGTTAATCTTCCCAGGTCTCTGCTTCCGAGAAGAAACTAAAGGCCAAACTAGGTAGCGGTGACAAATCGAACAAGGTGACTGCAAAGGGAAGCAAGAGGCAATCTCAAGAGTACCTTAAAGCGAATGAATGCCACCTGATCTCCCAGGTGTTGTAGTGACTTTTCTTACCTAGGTTTTGCATCGCTCAGCTCTTGTCCAAAGTAATCTATTCCAAAACAAAGCCTGTAATATAATCTAATTTCATATTTTTGACATGCAACGAAGGTTATATCCATCCGGATATGAATAGTTATTAATAATCTAATACATCTGAAATTTCACAAGAAAAAAAGTTGATAGTTGGCAGCACGGTCAATCTAAATGGAAAACTCCTAGCATAAATGAAGTCGATGTTTGAAATTCAAGAGCCACAAAACTTATTAACAAGATTTGTCACATTATATAAAATACTCCAACCAACTTCTTGGATATTCATACCAAAGAAAGGTCAGATGCTGTCATTTATGAGATGTAAAGTTTACCCCAAGCGATGACGAGATCAGAGGTAGATTTAGGTCGCCAAGGAGATAACGAAAGAAGGCTTCAAGGTGGAGGCCCTTACGTTGGAAAATATTCAAATGCTTGAGACTGTCGAATATGGCCTGGGCATCCTCCCTTGTTGCATTAACCTCTCCTTGAAACACTATCAAGAACCTGAGCAGGTGGTCGATGCTCATAGTGCCATTCTCCGAGTAACCCTGAAACAGTACTTTCACATCTTCTGGAGGTTCAGCCGTCCTCAACCTGAATATTCGCCGGAAACAGAAGCACACTTTGAAATGTTGCTGGGACATCCCTTTGAGAGAGACAGAGAGCAGTAGATATGTCTGTCCATCATTATTTCTCGCATATATATGCCTATGTAGGTTGAAGACACATAGAGATTACTTGCACTGATTAAGGAAGAATGAGGTTGTAAAACTGGGTACCAAGTATGAAGCTCAGCAAGGCAAGAATATGCTTGTCGAAGCCTTACTGTCAACATTCCATACTTTATCGTAGCAAAGCTATATTTGGGATAATGCCACAGAAAAAGAAAATGCTTGTAACAAGGAAAGGGAAAAAGGGAAAGAACCGTGGGGCAGAACGGTGGGCTCTGATTCTCCCTACCTCTCAGACATTCTCCTTTGGCACTTGACTTTTAGTAAGACGTTGCACTTTCTACCACAGCTGCTGTTTTTTCTGCCCCATCAACACGTTATGCATTCCACCATTATAGTGCCCAATTGCGTAATTCCTTTTTTTTTTTTTTGTTGGGGGGGTCTCTGTTCTTAGGTTGGAAGTTAGCTATGAATGAACATTTCCCATCCCAACGCGACATTTGTGCTCCAGAACATGTATGAAGCCAGGCTGATCATTCTACACACCAAGTAAAAAAAACCTGAAGTTTGTCCAGCAGCATCATATACACAACAGCACAAGTTTGGTTCCTGCTAAATTCAAAGTTCTGAGTCCTATTGAGTTCCCTGGTTATTTTCCTATCGTACACCAGATTAGAAAATGAACTCCGAAGAATCTGAAACAATTATGTAAGTTTACTATTTTGAAGAGTTGCAAGTCTTTCCTGGGCTTTCATTGTAGGTGAAAACCAACCTGCTGGGAATGAGCATTTTGCTTCAAGAACCACAGAATACCCAGTTGGCAGCTACGAACAGAACAGAAACTCTATTGTTTACACTTCAGATCCCTAAATTTTATATGAGTGACCTTAAAGAGATGACAGATGTAGAGGACGTAAAAGATAAAGCATCACTTCACTTTATTGAAAATATATACATGGATTTGTAAGTACAAGAAGTAAAAGATAGTATCCAACAGATGATACGAGCAGTTACTCAGCGCCAGAAAAGAACACTACGATACACAGCCGTGGAAGGAAAACCAAAATCTGGGATGATTCACGCAAAATAAGTGCAGTTGAAGGTAGCAAAGATGGAAATTCAGACAAACTCAAACCGCATCAGAAGCTTCACTGAGCTAAACTGTACTCCTTTGCGGTCACAAAGGGGGACAGTACGGATCCCTGCTCTCAACTCAGAAACAGGTAAACATGTTTGGCCAGCAAAATCGTCTTTTTCGGACATGTCATACTCGTGCACTTCGATCCGAAGTAAAGCCAGTTCAGGAACAGTCAATGGGAATGTAAACTCTTCATTCCAAACAGGGGTCCAGTTGTCCTCCTTTTTCTTTGTTCTCTTCATTGTCTCATCAGCTGGAGCTCCAGCTATGCCAACCTGTTCAATAGTTTTAACAGTAAATGATTTAACCAAGACATGGAGTGATTTTACTGAGAATTTTACACTGTTTTCATTCATCAATATCTAATCCTACTCAACCCAACTCAACTAAAGCCTTCGTCTTGAACTAATTGGCCTCGACTACATGAACCATTCTCTTCCCTATCTCCCGTATCTTTGACATAGTTCAAGCAATCAAGTCCTTTACCACTACTATCCATGTCAATTTTTGTCTACACCCGGCTCTTCTTCACCCTTTAGCTTGGCATTCACTTTTTTACTCATTTGGGCATCTAAAGGCCTCAATAGATGACCAATTATAGTTCTCAAATACGAAGTCGATTATATTCTAAACTGTCATAAGCTAATTGAAAAGTAAAAAACATGAGAAACTTGAGCACTAAAGTGTGTAGATAGGAAGCAGGTATGGGAAAGGAAGGAACTTAGACAAACAGGATCTTGAAACTAATTAAAGCCATTTGCGTAGGTTTTACATATATGTTTTGACATTTGGCATGCTCGTGTAGAAAAGTTCAAGAGCTCCATGGAAAGAAGAAATAAGCAAATAATGATTTAATCAAGTTGATGCTTGGAACTTTCATCAAGAGGATAGTGAACCAGCTGAAAGGTGGCTTTGTGTCCGCACGTGCAACTGTTTGTAGCCTAGGCAATTTTCAAGTAAAGTGTATTACCCTGGTATAGAAGTCTGGCGGAGAATACAAATCAAAGTCTGTTTGCTTGAAGTCCAGATGCCATCCATCTCCCATATAAACTTTCACCTGTCAAGTAACAGTAAAAAATGTAAGAAGAGTTAGTTGGAAAGGGCAAGGAGATTTTTTGGCTTCATTGGGGTGCTTACCTTTAAAGTTTTCTTTACTCCCAATTTGGCTTTAGGATCAAAAACCTGGTTGTGTGGATCATTATCCATCAAGAAATCTGGCTTTTTAACATAACCACATCCTCCATTGGATCTGAACATTCCATGCATCAACCAGAGTGATCTACCATATCCCTGCGATTCAAACAGTGACTTAGACAAGAATAGGTGTGATCCAAGCTTCCTAGTTTTAACGAACATTCAAAGCCTTTTCCATTATAAGAACCCATCTATAAACTGAACAAAATACTAGTATAGCAGCATAACTGTTACTTTTTACCGGGAGCCTATGTTTCTACTTCGGTATGCTGCTTGATATCAGATGTTTAAACTTTATTACCCTGACCTCCCACGTGCTCTATACATTGGCATCATTCGAAATTTGCAAGAACCTCTACGGCACATCAAAACTACTCAGCTTGAGTCAGCCTAAGTCACATATTCGACGGGATCGGCTATTTATGGCATTTTCGGATCAGCCTTAGTTCAAACATATTATGCTTCTGAATGCAATTAGTTGAGCAATTGAACTGAATTACTTTTTGACTGATCAGGATCAGTGGTCGCATGGAACTAGCTCAGATTATTAACTAGGCCATAAGTGGTCAAATAATTGATGAATAGAACCAAACTACTATGCAAATATGAAAGGATCAGTGCTGGCACAAAATGACCGCACTCATGTCACCTGGAAGAAATAGATGAGGAGACTAGAGGGAAATAAAAACAAATAAACATGGAGTTTCAAATCTTTTGCAATTTCCTACCTAGTAGTTTCAACTTTCAACATTCAATGGCACCCGGGCATCTTTGCTTCCTAAGGAATAAGGGAACAGAAAAAAGTCTACCAGTTCTGGTGTATTGCCCAGATGCCGAAAAACATTTGCTTTCAAGCGCTTTTAATAAGCAACGAAAAACTTCAAACTGAATACTTCTTAGAAGATCGAATAATATATGCATATGCTGCCAATTAAAATTTGAACATCTTGTGATATTTAATATCTTAGGAACATATAATCAAGTTGCGTAACTATAAACAAGAATGCAGAAGCAAACCTGCATATTAAATGCAACCATCTGAGCTCCATGCAACCAACCAATTAGCGGTTTGTAGTTGGAGGAGTTAAATCGGGTACCTTTTGGGTATACCCTGAGAATGTTCTGTTGGGTGAACCTAGTGATAGAGATAGTACCCATCAGAGATCTCACTCAGAAAATTTTGAGCTCAGCAAACCTAAAATGTAAGCCATATCCATTTAGTATTGTCCTGTATTATACCGAAGTTAAGATAGTTTATACCTCACAACATCCATTCCATGAGATTCAGCAGCTTTTTCAAGTGCTTGTTCACTCAAACTAAGACGTCTAACTTTTTCATTTTCAACTTCTAGTGCCTCCTTTAACCCACCTTTGGGTTTCCCAGCATGAATAGCAATTAGACTCTTATATGCACGTGATGGATGCACCTTTTGATCAAAGTCACCAAAATCTTCAGTATCTTGGTTGTGGTCACTCCCTTCACTATCACTCTGCAAGCAAGAAAAGTAGAACTTCAGTAAGCAGCTGGAATGGTTTTTAGGGAAATCAACAGAACACATCGGTTATCGGACACACCTTATCGTCGTTTTCCTGAGCAGCTGTAAGCTTTGATGGCTCCTCACCCCATACATCATCATCAGAATCTTTTTCCTTCTGTGAGTCTTTGGGCTTGTCCTCAGATCTTTTAGCTTCCAGGTACTCTTTTGGAGGTTTGGTTGAAATAATAATACGGTGCTTCATTTCTTCTGGTGATGGTAATTTTGTTAAACACTCTGATTCAGGGCAAAATAGCATTTCGCCAAAAGTTTCTGTGATCATCTGCAAGAAACGTACGAAAACTTTTCAATATGTACAGGTTTGGAAGAAAATCATGATAAAAATGAATACTCACCTGAGCTACTTTAGCCTGAAGATCTGGTGTAAGATGGTCCTCTAGAGTAATTACAACAGCGTATGGGGAGGTAGAAAAGGCATGTTCTTTGATTGATTTCAGGCATGTTATGAGTGCTACCGGAGTTGTCAACGTCCTAAAATTCAACAACACAACAATTCAATGGTAAGACAGGGAATAAAGAGAGAGAGGAATAACATGAAAAATTGGCTCGTCAAAGTTCCTTCAACAGCAGTAACACCAAAACCTCTCTTTCGCCCCCCCCCCCCCCCCCCACCCCGGCTCAAAAACGCGGACATAAGGGATCGGAATAGATGAGTAGTGACACCACTTATCCTCAATTTTCATATCAATGCTTCGCAAAAGTTTTGCAGTCTGCAGACCGTGGACAGTAAATCAGATCCAAGTCCAGATCTCAATGTTAGCTGGTTTACCAACTAACTAGTACGATTTATGCAGACAGGACTAAGCACGTTCTACTTCAAAGGTAAAATCCAGTCTAATAGCATGCAAATCACATCTCCAAGACTTGGGAGGTGTATCATTTGTAGAATAGAGCCTAATGCTTCATAATAGGATGAGATTGTGCAGAATACAAATGTAAGTAACAAAACAACCTTTGTAACAAAAGTATAAACAGACAAAAAATCGCAGCTCAAATTAACTACTGATTAAGGACGTAACAGAGATGAAGCATGAATAACCCAGTACAAAACAAACCAGAAGCTGTATCACAGTCGCACATTTATTTTTCTATCCAATAGCATTCTCTTTTGTCTGAACGTGTAGGTGGGTAGGTGGGTTTGTGCGCGCGCGAGAGAGAGAGAGAGAGAGAGGTATCATTTGACACAAAATCATGCAATTACTCAGGAGACAGATCGATCAAAGGGAAAGGCTAGTTGCTCAAGGTCTAAGTCCAACGTAAGTTAAGTTGCATACCTTCCATGAAGAACATCGACATCATCCTTTGCAGAGTTTGGCCATATATCAAGTTCTATTACTCTCACACCCCTATGAAGTGCCTTTATGATAGGGGCATCACTGCAGTCACTGCTCAGCTGGTTTCCAGTCAAGTACGAATTGTGGCCGGTGTATATGAAATAATGGGACAATGGAGCACTCATATCTTGGTGAACCTGCAGTAGATCATAAGTTCAGCGTTGGCAAAAGTGGTTTACACAATCAGTTCTTTGCTCTACACTACCAAAACCACCAATGTTAATATCAACAACAAGAGGAAAACCTCAAGATGCTTATGGTGTAACTGTAGAAAATATCCTGTTTGAATGACTTGTCACATTTGTTTCAACATTAAAGCAGCAAATCAAAAACTCAGTTCAAATAGGTGACGAGTAAGACAAGGGACAATCGGAAGTGCATAATCACACTACTATTCTTGCGATTACAACAAAGAATGTCAGCACTATAATTGTCCAAAGAAAAAGGACTTTAACTAGACTTTGCATCTTCTAGTACTATATCTAATAAACAGTACAACAAAAGGGGGCAAAATCATACTAGAGTTCCAGAATTTTACAATTTACCATCAAGAATCGACCAGAGTCTGCTAAAAATGAACTTTATCTTAATTTAAGATTCCCCACATATTGGTGGCACTCCCAAATAGGGCAACGGGACCCTTGCACTGCTTCAAACAATTGTACCTATGCGAATCACATGCATTGATTAGCAGTACATGGAACCACTTCCCCAATTCCTTTACATTCTTTCCGCTTTTGAAAAAAAATAATAAATACTTGTGCACAGCTTCCTCCTACTCCATTTAATCAAATCTGATAAGAGATTCCAAATTCTACATATAACAAAGACATATTAAGAGTGAGAAGTACCTGAGATCCCATAGCGGGGTTGAGATCAGGAGAGAACAGGTAGTGGTGAAAATCCTCGAGTGTGAGTGTCTTCCTAGTGAACTTGGCAATGTGATGTCTTTTCTGCAGAATCTGCTCAACAATGCGCTCGGCATCTGAGAGACTGGGGCGGCCTTCGCCCTGCGCCTCGGCCAAGAACCGCCGCAGCTGCTCCACCGTCATGTGGGTCCCCCCCTCCGAGTACTCCTTGAACGCCCCCTTCACGTCCGGCGGCGGCCCCGCCTCCACCACCCTGAACTTCCTCGTAAAACACACACATACCCTGTAACTCCCCATATACGTGTCTGTTGGTGTGCGTGACACACTGACTGAAGTCAAAAGTAAGTAACAGAGAAAACGAAGAACAAGTGTTAGCTACCGAATTTATCGGCGAACATTTATGGTAAGATACAGATATACATTAGAGAAAAGAGAGCGGCAACCGTATTACGTTGTACAGTCGTAGTATATTTGCTTCGTATTTTGTGCCGGCTTATGATGATTGATAGTTGTATACAGTATATTACAGTATATACATTATGATGATGGGTCTGTTTGCTCAGCTTTTTGGTCGACGCATCACCTTCCCGCCCTTCCTTTTTAATAATTAATCCGCCATGGACGCGGGTCTTTGTGTACGAATATTTTGCGGCCTCAGCGTGACGACAATCGGGTTCGGTGTGTACGTGCGAGGTAGCACGAGGAGGATGATTTTGTTAGGTATAGTTTTGACTGATACCTGAATTGTACGAAGATAGTTACGGTTCTCGATAATTAATAGTCGTTAAGTAATTTTAATGACTTTTATTTTGTGCGTTAAAATGTAGTATTAAGAGTGTTACTGAAAGTGATAATAGAAATATTACTAGCTGTATTTAGTGAACCTTCAATTCTCGTTATACGACAAGTTATAACTATCTTCTTACATTTCTAATAGCAAGAAAAAAAAGTTTATTTTTCAAGACGTAAAAGCCTCTAAGCGTGTAACGTGAGAAAAATTAAGAGCAACAACGAGAGAATTGACCAATTACTCTAATTTAATTGGCTAACGTACTAAATTATTCAGAACGAGCTGGAATGAGGAAAAATTGACAGATTACAGAATTTAACAACTAGTTTATTTTAGAATACATAATGGTGGATTCGAATTTTGTGCTTTGTTTTTGGAGTTTTTATATGGACGTGGTAGACCCGTAGTCTGAACGCTCAGATATGCAATTTGGCACTGATCTGTCTATAGCAAATATTAAACCCCTTACAAGCCATGTGATACACATGGTATGTGGGTCAGAAGAAGGTAAATTGCAACCTAACAAACACTGTACACACCGAGGACTGGTGGAAAAATGTAATGTTTTTGCAGACATTAATTTGGGGTGACATTCGTCTATTTATTTCATAATTTCTGCGTGGTGATAGAGATAATGATATATATGACGTGGTGTAATAAACTGATAAGATCTTACGAGATATAATTTTTTTTAGATAATGAGATCAAAATTCTCTCATCACGTCAGTCGTATTGCTTCATATCTAATATTGTCATATTGAAACTTTTTTTTTCCTTTCTTTCTTTCACAATGAGCCAAAAAGGACTTGAACTGTCTCTACAATTTGGGATTCAACCAGCACTGTATTGTCACGGGCTCATTGTGTCAGGGATGCGCACATAACGGGCCTGACATGTAATATTACAGCATTATGTACTGGACTCTTTTACAGACCCTAACATAGCAGAAACACTGGGTAGATCTATTCAAAAAAGGGGTTTGGGAGCCTTATTTAGGTATAGCTGGTCGTATTTGCATGAGAATGTCTCTGAGTCCACGACAAGTGGTACCCAATACTGGAATGTTACACCGCCGAAGACTATAGGCAATGCGTTTGAAAGCCTTTTGATGGCGAGCGTTGGGAGTACATTAGGAACTCACAAAAGAGGCCATGTAGTACGCGGGATGCTAGCATGAGATGGGACTTGGAGGAGTTGTTTCATCACCCTTGCAAGGGTGCAAGGGATTGAAAGTGGTAGTTGTCACAAACTTAGTTGCCCGGGTGGAATGTAGGCGTTGGATCACATAATGGCCTGACGTGTAATGATGCTGCCTAAACTTTGCATCGAGCCTAACATCGTCCGGAGACTAATGCAATTATTGAGAAAAGGATTGAGGGTCACGTTAACGTACAATCAGCATGAGAAATTTCTTTGGATCCGAAACATGACAGCGCGCTTCCTTAATAGAGTTCCTATGTGCGGGAACATTTTGCAACCCCACAACTCCAACTAGGAAGCTGGACCTTAATCATTGATCACGGAAGTGAACAATGCGATTGTCACGAATAATGCATGCATTTTTCTTGGCGTACATTATTCCCGACCATTTCCACACGGAGGCCCTCCAAATATCGAGGCTAACGAATCAAAGAACAAACCAGCAACGGTGAAGGCGTCCACGTTAGTCAAATCAAAGGTGACCAAGTATAACATTACATATTTTTGTAGAGGAATGACTACTCCACCACAGAAATGAAACATCTAAATTTGTTTCCCTGATCACACACGCTTCCATCTAAGTATCATGAAAGCAACAGTGGCCATGCAATTGACGCGGGAGCCGAAGAGGGCCGCCCCCGAAATGATTCTACATGGCAAAAGATTACATTTAAGTAGAAGCACGAGGATAGGTGACTTGACTGCATGTCATGTGAACGCCTTTATAGGTTTACACTAGAGTCGCACGACAGCTTACCTCCATTGAATTAATGTAAACGCATCACCATAAATAAGGTAGTTGGTTATTCTTTTCTTTCCAGTTAGAACCTCCCCATGAAGTAACCTGCCATGGAAAACGTACTTCAACAATGGAAAAAAGCATGAACAGGTTGATTTGGGGCATAAGGTGCTCCACTGAAAACAGAAAAATCAAGGCCATAAGTTGCCAATTACGTCTACGATTGTCTTTTGTGCTTTCAACTTTCTCTCTTGTTGTTTTATTGGGACAGTGACTCAAGCATAGTTAAGGAAGACCGGTAGCCTTCACGAAATGATCCAAATTCTTGGTTGGTAGGGCAAGATGTAGTCTCTTAAACTGAAAGTGGTGACTTATATATCAATACCAATTAATTAAATGGTATTGACCTCACTCCTGCGGTACAACAGATTTTGTCGAGTATTTTCAATTGCTAGTTCACTCAAGCTATGCACATTCAATTGCTCTGGGATCCGTTTCTGCAATATGCCAATAAGTATTCAACAACCAAAGTTCAACACGTACGTACTGCTTATGTTATTTACCCGAAGCACACGCTCCACGTCACGTGCCGCACTTTTTCTCTTTAAAAATACTCCAAATGTTGACATCGGCGTGCCCCTTTCTTAGAACAATGGATGCGATGGTGCACCGCTTGGAGGTGGGGCGCCGGTGAGAGCTTTTTCTTTAAAGTAGGGCGCGATACTGAGCTTTTTTTTTAAAGGGTCAGGGCGCGGCCTAAGCCCTTCCTTGGTGCTCTTTCCTTGCCCCTTTTGTCTTTCCTTTTCATAAGGGCTCCTTGTTTCTCCCTTGGTCTCTCTTCTTCCTGGGGGGCTTCTTGCTTGCCTTTTTGGCCTCTCTTTTAGGGGCTCTTTGCCCCATGACCTTTGTTTTGCTTGAGAGCAGTGACATTCGGCAGTGCCCGAGCCTCATCTCCATATTAACTCCACCATACGCTGGTTCTTCACCACGCTTGAGCGCCGCGATGCCAACCGCCCTTGAGTGATGTCTCTGGGTCTTGTACCCCCTGCACTAAACCTGTTGCCGTGCCTCCACGCCATGTTGCTCAAGCAACGCCTCTTACTGTACGTGCCCTAGGGCCCTGCTTCCCTCCCTCAGCCACCCCCACGTGTTGTCGTTGTATCATATACCCCCTACAACACTTAGTACTGTGCTTCTGGGAGTGTGCCTTCGGCACCGAAAATATCCTGCCATGCCAATGTACCGTGCCATTTATAGAGTCGTGCCAACGATCCTCTGTCACATTGCCATGCCCCCAACGCTAGTCCATCTCTTTGCTTTACCATGAGCACCTCGCCTTTGTCATGAAACATGCTTTGATGTCTCTCCGGAGTGTACAACATCCCTCAGTGCAGACTCCTCCTCCAAAACACTAACTCGGGGAGTTCTAACTGCTGCCCCGACATGGGACTCCTCTCCTGTTAGATATGAGACTCTTCATGAACACTGACTCGGCCCATTAGGTAGACAACTCCTCGGGAATACTAACTTGGCATGCTCCGAGTTCTTCGGCATAAGGATTCATCGTGTGATAGGTGACTCCCCAAAGATACTATCCTCGTTAGGGAAGTCTAAGTGCCTAGCATGAGAACACCTTTTTTGCAAGGTAGATGACTCCTCTGCCACATTACATCGGCCCGTCAAGTAGGCAACTTCTTTGAAGACACTACTTCAGCGAGTATTAGGCGAATCCTTCAACACTACCTCGATCTACCAAGAGGCAACTCTTTTCGAACATTACATTGGCATGTTCTAAGTGTTGTAACCTAAGGACTCACCGCGTGATATGCGACTCCCCCGATACATTGTCTCCACTAAAGAACTGCATGTACTTTGGCATGATGATTCCTCGTCCGCCAGGTAGGCGACTCCTCTAGGACACCACCTTGGGCTTCGGGTGGACGAATCTTTTAGGATATTACCTCAGCCCTTCGGTTTAGGCGACTCCTTCAGAACACTACCTTGGCGCACTCCAAGTGCTCCGGCATAAAGACTCACCATGGGAGGTAGGCGACACCTCTAGGATCCTATCTCTGTTAGGAAGCTCCCAGTGCTCAGCATAAAGACTCCTCTTCTACCAGGTAGGCAACTCCTATGGGAGACTATTTTTGCTCGTCAAGTAGACGAATCCTTCGAGACACTACCTCAGTGGGGTGTGCTCTGAGTGCTCCGGCATGCTTCCCGGCACGCTCTGAGTGTTCTGGCATAAGAACTCATCACATGATAAGTGACTTCTCTGGGACATTATCACTGTCAGGGTGCAATACTAGTATATGTTCTCCATCACTTAAGGCTCTTTATCGGCACCCCTAGCAATCATAACCCCGAGACGAGAGCGGATCTTTGGAGGGCATGGCGTCTAGTTCGCCTAACAGTTGGGCATCAGGCCTTCTTCACCACTACCAGGTTCCGCATCTCTCAACAACCCTTATAGGACTTCATAAGGGTTTCATAATGGTTGTTAGATTAAGGGCATTCTTTGAGAACATTGTCATTGTGTGAGTTAGCATGTTTAAAGAAACTAAAAGTTGTACCTGCAGGCCGAATGAATTCGCGATCCGATAATCCGTGGAGCACCTGTATTTGTGGCCCCCTTGGTGAGGTGTCACTCCCAGGGAGCGTTACGTAGCGCTAGATGACATGGCTTTTCCATCTCCTATAAATATTGGACTAGAGAATTCATTTTTAAAAGAACAAAACTGATTAGCATATTTCACTTTCTCACCTTAGAACCTAAGAGCTAAAAAATTCCAAAGAGAGGAGCATTTGGGACTTTGAACCTTGACTCTGGATCTTGACATCTGGACCTCAGCTTTGGACTTCTGAACATACTTGCTTCCCGCCTTCGCCTTTGCAGCGCAGCCATTCCTCAGACACTATCTAAAAAGCTTTGGCCACTACCCTTGCTCTGTCCCACATGATCACACTTTGCTTGACTTGGATTGCATTCTTTATGGAACCATTACGTACATGACTACTAACCCACTTCCTTGGCATGATCTTTCGAAAAGATGTTAATATTCGTGTCTAGCATGTACGCCCATGTCGGGTCCAACTCCAACTCATGATTAGTAAAGCCAAAAGATTAAGAGGTGGTTATTAAGTGTAATCTAATGAATATCATAAATATTAAGAGTTGTTTCTTTATAATGTATCTTTATAAGATATCATAGAATAGAAGGCTCTCGGCTGGAAAAGGAAAAAAAACAAAAAATAAAGGAATGGCATATATGAAGCTAGCTAGATCTAGAGAAAATGACTCTTGGATGGTGAACATTTGGATCACACTCGCGTAGTCTAATTCACCGGTGTGCATTTGTTCGTGAGGTTGTTAGCTCATGAAATAGCGACAAGATCTTGGAGTTTTTGTGCCTAATTTTTGCGCCTAATTTTTGCTTGTATGTAATGCGCCTATTTAGATAAGTCTTGAATACTTCAAAAACAATGGCTTTATCGATATGTATAAAACTATATTTGGACGAATTTATCACAACCATTGCAAGTGGCTAAAGCATTTTAACAACTATATATGGAGAACATATTTTTGAATATGAGACATTTGATTTGGCTAATCTGTCAACCAGGACCAAAAACAATTGGTTTCCGAGGCAGGCTCTAGGGTATGGAGAATGCACAGTAAAAGCCTTGGAGGGGGAATTTAGAACTCCAAATCGCTTATTTGGAGTTCTTCCCCAGTACACTACTTCGGCCCGTTGGGTAGGTGACTCCTCCAAGACACTACGTCAGCGTGTTAAGTAAACGACTCCTTCCAGACACTACCTTGTCCCGTCGATAGGCGACTCCTCGCCTAGACTACCTCAGCAAGCTCCGAGTGCTCTGGCAGAAGGACTCACATAGGATAGGTGACAACTCTTGGACTATATATTAACGGCAAGATTTCTGCATGACACGTTTATGTGCACCAGCACTGGGGGCTCTCTATCGGCAACCCCTAGTGATCATAACCCCCAGGTAACTCTGAGACGCGAGTAAATCTCTGGGGTGCATCGCGCTATGTCCAACTAACAATTGGGTGTTGGGTCTTCCTACCACTGTCAGGTTCTCTGCATCTCTTGACACCCCCTGCGTGACTTAGTGATGGCTTTGGACTAGTGGCTAGATCAATGGTGTTCTTTGGGAACACTAGCGTTGTGTGAGTCAGTCTTCCTAGACAAATAGAGAGAAGTTGTGCGACTGAACAAATATAGCAAATTTGTGGCTTTCTCGGCGAGGTATCACTCTAAGAAAGTGCCACATCCCACGTAATGACATGGCTTTTTCATCTCATGTGAATGGTGAACTTGAGAATTCATTTTTAGAAGCACAAAACTCATTTGCACATTTCACTCTCTCACTCTAGAAATTCGAAGCTAAAGGATTGTAGATAGAGAAATACACTGGACTTTAAACCCTGAGTTTGATTCTGACTCTAAACCTTGTCACCTAGACCTCAGCTTTCGACTACCTACCGGTCAGTTCATACTCGCTTCATGTTGTTGTCATCGCAGCACTTTCACTCCTTACGCTTTGTTTAGAAAGGTTTGGTCGATGCCTTGCTCTATCCCACATGATCACTTTTGGCTTCTGACTGAGACTCTATTCTTTGTGGCACCTCCACGTATACTACGATTAAAATCATCCTCCAGGAAAAATGTTGGCTCAAGTCTAGCCCTTACGCCCATGTCAGGTCCAACCCGTGACTAGTAAAGCCAAAGGCTTGGAGGTGGTTAATGGGTATAACCCGTGAATACCATAAATCTTAAGAGTCATTTCCAAATAATATAGATGTCATAAGATGGATGTTGTTGGCTGGAAAAAAGAATGAAGATATATGAAAAGAAGAGGGGAGAGAGAGGGGAGAGACCTATCCGTCAACATTCTCCCTTTTTTCCCTCCTTAGCTAGTTAGATTGAGAGAAAATGACTGTTGGACAGTGAAAATTTAGATCGAACTCGCATAGTCTAATTCACAGCTGGGGCGTTTACTCGTGATGTTCATTGGTACGTAAACAACAACAAGATCCCGGAGTTCGGTCTGCTAATTTTTTGCTTGTATGTAATACGTGTTTACGTACGTGCGTATCCGTTGAAGTCTGGAATACCTTCATAAGCAATGGCTTTCTCGATGTGCACAAAAAATGCATTCGGATGAAATTGCACAATTACAAATTCGGATGAAATCATCACTACCATTGTAAGTGGTTAAGGCATACTAACGACTGACGGGTTATCGAATACGAGACCCTTAATTTGGCAAATCTGTCAACCAAGCCCAAAAAGCAATTGGGTTTGAGAAGCAGGCTCTAGGGCCGGACTTTAGAACTCCATATCAAATGTTTGGAGTGTTTGGCCAAAAAAATGCTTTTGCTTCTGAGCGTCCCGTACAAAGTCTTCTGCTTCTGCAAATGTACTACTTCTGTGTTTTTGTGACTCAAGCTGGTCGTTGGTGACTCTTAAAGCCTACACTCATCTAGAATATACAAGCCTACGAGAATCTATCACTTGCTCAACTGCTGGGTACAAAATGGGCCTTCTATTGCCCTTGTGCTGGTGACACTAGCAGCAACTCGATCACCTACTACCTACGTAATATACCCTCCTCCGATGCTTGCTAACTCCTACTATCTGTGTTTCTAGGGGTCAAGAGAAACTGCATAATCTGGGACCAATTGAAACTATCTCCTAATCTGGGACCAATTAAAACTCTCTCCTAAAGAGCTATAGCTTTCAAAAAAAGCTTTAGGTCCCAAAACTAAAGAACCAATCAATTGGGACAGTTTTGGTACTGAACCAGGGACATGATCAAGTTTGACAAGGGACACGATCGAGCTCGAAAATTAGGAAGGAAAGAAAGGAAAATGTAAACTTTGTTCTCATCTCAGAATGGAACTCACGTAATTCTTTGATTGGGAACGACACTGCCGTCAAAAGGAGCAAGATGAACACAACATTTTGAGGCTTGAGCTTCAGCCGATTATCATATTAGCTATGAATGGTTCAGCGAGATTCGTTCATGACCGGACACGGGAATCATTGCTTGTAAGCAAAATAAGCGTAGTGAAATAGAAATCACAAACTGATCCTTGTTTTTAAGGAATCTGTCAAGCGGTCTGTTACTGTTAATAGTATCTTAAACTGGCCTCGGCAAGGAATCACAAACATATCTTTGTTCTCAGTATCTTTGGTTACTAAACGTCTCTAAGTAGCTTTATGGAATCAATCTGACAAATCATAATCTAGACGTCCAAGTAGCTTTATGGAATCAATCTGACAAATGGACGCGATGGTTCACACACAGCTTATACCGTCATGCGGGGAAGTTCAAATTCAGAAAAGGAAAATTTAGGGGAAGAAATATTCCATTCTTGAAATCAAGTATTCACAAACTTAATCCTCTGTCAGAATAGTGAAACCTTTTCCAGCCAAATCAGGGATAGTCTCCAAATAAATTGCAGCAGCCTAGTTGAAATTCTTGGAGTGAAGTCCTACGAATGTCATACTCTATGAGAGCAAGCCTTATGCGAATGTTGAAACCATCTATGGCTACTGTTGTTTATGATACAAATCTCCAACACAAGGGTATTGTCTTGGCTAACGCTAATGCTTTACCCTTTATTCATCTGGGAATCAAACCATTTGCCTTCAATAGGGGATCTGTCCAATGCCTAACACCTTATGTTTGGACTGTTCCTGTATTCTTCTCATTTTCCGATGTTAGATTTTGACCATTGCTATGCTACGATAGATATTAGTAATTTTGTTTGACACTTTGCCCTTTCAACACCCCATTGCTTGATCAGAGGGTATTCAAAAGCTTCAGCGAACATCAGTCGTTGTTAAGAAATATTCTCTTCATTTAAGAATAAAAAAGCTAGGGAGCAGCCAAAATCTAACTCGGCAGGGAAAGTTAGGAAGGAGAGGGGGAGGGGGGAATTGACCAGGCTCACAGATTGAGTCAAACCTTCCTAAACTAATTCAATGTCCCATCTTGTTCCAAAAACTTTCTATCCCAAATGATGTAGCACCACTGGTCCACATACTTTAAACATTTTGCCTTTGATTTTCATTCTTATCTCGGATCATCCACTGCAACCTAATCTGAGGGCGCTGTTTCGGAACACTATATGGATGCCCTCGGCATTACCCTTCTACAAAAACTGGCATGACAAACAAAAACAAAAAAAAAAAACTCTCAAAGATATCCCAAGGCATTCACAAAAACCCCTTCAAACTCTGCAGCCTTTGTACAAAACATCTACACTAAGAATTTCAAGCAACAGACCACAGAAACTAACATATGCCGAGAGAATACGTCGTTACCATATGGATTATGGACAGACCAAGAAATTAGAGATCTTCACATTTTCTTCTTTGGTTAGCATGAAAAACAGGAGATGAAAACGAAAAAAAAGTGATGGGGACGACAAACTATTAGTTTCACAGGTCACCTCCCTCCACCCTTCTCACTTTCCTACTTTATGACGATTTTCAGGACTAAGATACCTTTCATCTTTATTAGGCTGTATTTTTGTCTCCCCTCTCCACACACTAGAAAAGCCAAACTGAAGTTACCCACATCAAGATCTTCAGCACATGCACTGCTTAATATAACTTCCAAGGAACAATCATTTCCACAATAAGAAATGTGAAACCAGCCATGTATTTAAACGAAGAACAACATCCAATTGACTACTTTATAGCATTGAAACCTAACAAGAGACAACACATGAACCAAAAACTATAACATTCGCTGTTAACACAGTGTAGAACCAGCATTAATGAAGCACTAACAGCCTTTTTGTAAGGGTGCCTCACCTACTACTCGGACCGGTTGGCGTACCTCTCGACCTTGTCATCGTTCAGGTTAATCCCAACCATCGCCTCCCCCAGCCCGCAGCTCACCTCCGCCAGTACCTCCGGGTCAGAGTAGTGCGTCACCGCCTGCACGATGGCACGCCCCCTCCTCACCGGGTCCCCACTCTTGAACACGCCCGAACCGACGAAAACGCCGTCGCAACCCAGCTGCATCATCAGCGCCGCGTCCGCCGGGGTCGCCACCCCTCCGGCCGCAAAGTGCACCACCGGCAGCCTCCCCAGCTGCTTGGTCTGCATCACCAAATCATACGGCGCAGCTATCTTCTTGGCGAAGGTGAACACCTCGTCATCGTCCATGTTGCGAAGGACACGTATGTCCCCCATCACGGACCGCACATGACGAACCGCCTCGATTACGTTGCCGGTACCCGCCTCCCCCTTGGTTCGGATCATGGCGGATCCCTCGCGGATCCGGCGAAGGGCCTCGCCGAGATTCCGGCAGCCGCAGACGAAGGGGATCCGGAAGTTATGCTTGTTGATGTGGTTGACGTCGTCGGCGGGGGTCAGGACCTCGCTCTCGTCGACGTAATCGACGCCGATGGCTTCCAAGATCTGGGCCTCGACGAAGTGGCCGATGCGGGCCTTTGCCATGACGGGGATGGTGACGGCCTGCTTAATCTCCTTGATGAGCTGGGGGTCGGACATGCGGGCGACGCCGCCCTGCGCGCGGATGTCGGCCGGGACGCGCTCGAGGGCCATGACGGCGCAAGCGCCGGCCTCCTCGGCGATGCGGGCCTGCTCCGCGTTGACGACGTCCATGATGACGCCGCCGCGGAGCATCTGAGCCAGGCCCACCTTGACGGAGAAGGGGGACTGCTTGGCCGCGGCCTCGGTTATCGCGCCGTTGCCGTACACTGTTACGACGCCGCTTCCTGCCATTTTGGGTAGAAGAAGAGAATTGTTGAGAGACAGAGAGAAGGGTGTGTGTGTGTGTGTGTGGATCTTAAGAGGAATGGCGGTTTAGGGCAGGAGAGTTATAGAAGGTGGTGGATGGAAATGTGTGTGTGTGGCTGGGGATCCCGTCTCTTTCGATTTTTTTGGATTTTCTTTTTTTACCAAATAGTATTTGTTTATTTATTTTTGCAGTTAGAAAAATGGAAAAAGGAAATTAATTTTGTCCTTCTTTTTAGGGTTTCAACAAGATCTTTATCTAATTAAGGAAGTGATTTTTGGTTTTAATAACTTTTTAATGGGGTATCATTTGGTTAATCATTTCCTTCCACTTGTACGCAAGTTTCTAAAGCACCATCATTGGGAAGCAATGAGAGGAAAATCACAAGGTTTTAATCGGCGGGATAAGATCAAGTTTTCCTTCTTCTTTTTATACTTTTTTAGTGGTTTTCAATAAAAATAATCCAAAGAATCGTTAACAAATTTGTCTACCGTCACTTTACTCGCATGAACAAGAAGAGTTGCTTTTGCCTATTATGACATATTTGACTAATAAAGCTATTTTTATGTATTTTAACCAAAAATAATCAAGATATGATATATCTCATTCCTATTGAAAAGTGACAGGGCGTAACGCCGCCTACAGAATCCAAGAGTTTTTATGATTCAATTTGTTGGTGGAATTTGCACAACTCCATGCGATTTGAGGTCCTCTAGAGATAATTAATTTTTTATTTTATTTTATTTGTGATAAAGTAGAAAATAATTCAATACAAAATGTTTGGAACATCTCTTACATAAATGGATATAACAAATAAAGGTGTCTCGTCCCTCCAAATGAAAAAATCCTTCACGAAAAACGAGAGCCAATTTTTTCAAATCTTTCATAATATAATCAACCTTGAACAAATTTTTTTCGTCACAGTAACGTTAAGGCCGTGATAACTTCAGCATTATCTCCTTTACCACAATCTATCTTGACTTGTTAGCCATCAGATAGTTTCGTGCTTCTTGTCCTTGAAAACTATTGCGTTGCGATCTTTCGGGGGGTAGAGAGAGAGAGAGAGCTTGTATGGTGTCAACACGAGTACGTGGCATTTGGAAAGACAAGAGTCCACGTTCTGTTCTCTCCACCCAATGCACGTAGAAATGGATAATGGAGAATACATCTTGTTCTTTGCTTCAGAATTGCCACAAAAAATATATTTTGCCTTTGCTTAGAAATACACTGCAGACTATCCTCTCGTGTAGCCACTCAGTCTCCTCTGCCTTCTTCGGTGGTTAGCCTCATGACCGCAGGTTAGATGACAAAGAAGATGGATCCCATCCTCTTTCAACTTGCCACCCACATCACTCAACTCTTGTACTTTTCATTGAGTTAAACTTGCTTTATGTCAAGTGGAGATAGTCTCTTGGCTCGTGGCAAATCAATTTCTTCGAATCGTAGCAGTGTTTAACGGTCATAATTTTACATCTCAAACCAAAATCAAAGCAAACTTGATCGACTTGCTTAATGGTATACTATATTGAACTACACTAAAACTTGAGCGTCCTTGATGATTTTCCTCTTCTTTTCTACCTCACCCTTGATGAGATCCTTGTTGGGAGGCTGGAGTCTGCATGGGGGGTCCGAGGAAGGGAAGGCGGTCGACCTTCCTAGGAATTCCCTTTGCTTCTCCTCCGCAAAGCAGAGCAAGGAATCGACACACACTTCGTCAGCAGATGAAGGTCGGACGGGCGTGAAGTCCAGCAGCTTCGAGTACTCCACTATTAGATGATACATGTAATCGTAAACCCGGTCCATGCTCAGGCTTTCCATGAATTCTTGTGCCCGACTTCCCATGGCCTCCGCCTGTTAAGCCAGATTTACACAAGGCAAATACATTTCAGTCGGCTTACAACGAAGTCAGATACAATTAAGCTATAGGCATGGCAGTCGCTGTAAACCTGATGTTAAGTACTTAAAACTGTTGCTCAACACGCCAAGAAATTAAATTATGCGCGTGTGGACTGGAAATTTCAAATAATAAACAATAAACAAATGGATGATGTTTTTTGGCCGGAGGAAAAACGTTATGGAACAAGTAACACGCCCAGACTTCCAGAACACCACCCAACTTTTCTCTTAAGGCATATGAAACGGGTATCTGCTCTTTCCTTGCTGTGTGCATGGTGCATCCAAGGCATTTAATCTAGTGTGACTTTTCTAGTATTGGAGTTGTCACCAATCGTGTCCCTTTTTCTTCTTGTTGTTGGACTTTTTTATGAGGTACTGGGATAAGGGAGGGGATTGTGCTGCTGTATAGACTGATATTAGAAACCACAACCAATATACATCTCGGTCAATGGCAAACCCATAATTAATTTGCAAGGGGGTCAAAATTCAAAACTGGTGAAGTATACCCTACATCCCTTTTCTTTTACAAATCACAATGTACTTCCCATGTTGAGGTGCACAACTTCATTTACATCTCCCCATCATTACCAGAAGTGATTGAGAATAATAAGAGAGCACATCAGGAAGAAAAGGTCAAACTGTTACCTCAGTCAGGTGAGCATTACCCCAGTCGACTGCAGACCTTATAGATCGGCATAGATTGGAAGGAGGGATAGGCCAGTAGTTTTCCTTGGGAAAAAGACCTCGACTGAAAAAATCTTCATACTCTGGGGTTATTATTAGGGGAAGAGAACCACATGCCAGGATATATTTCAAGCTTACAGACCAAGCATAACCTTCAGCATATATTTTATACCTGCATCAGTCAAAGCAATGAATCAACAATAAGTCAATAACTTAACTACCAATAAATTGATGCATTGCATTACTCATTGCCACTCCCATGTTAAACACCAAAGAAAATGCGTTCCGCACAACCAAGCACAGTTGCATCATTTAGCAAATGTGCTTCTATCAGGAACGCAATAGCGCATCAGCAAGTCAGCAAATTGCGTTTGTAAACATGGTAAACAATAGTAAAGAGTAAAAACAGAAGAATAACCCAACACTTATTCCTCATCTACCATTTACGAGCACAAAACATGGAATTTTACTAAGCAAGTCCAGTCAACCAACCAGTTGCAACTTACACAATTCCTAATTCCACCGAGGTATTCTTTTTTTCAGAAAGTTGCTCACCTATAATTACACTGGCTTGATAGTTTGGACTGCTCAAATCCTCCTTTTGCTTCCGCATCCCAATCCTATAATTGATCACCAAAAATATAAGTAAAAGAAACCCGATATTTCCTTCTTTCGCGGTTCATGAACTATTAATCAATATTAAATGTTCGAACAGAGGTCCAGGTCCAGAATAAATCTAAAATGTATGACCTGACGCAAAATTTGTGCTTTCCACTGCCTCGAGTGGTTGCACTGCAACAACTCTACTCGAATAGGAGAAACAACATTTGGGTTTCCTTTCCAGTATGCAAGAGGCCACTTCTTTGGCCAGCTTCGAGCTTGCGAACCCTGTTTAATGCTTTGAAATTCTTCATTCCAAGGTCCTATATTTATCTCTGGCCTGCAACGAATTTTGTTCACATTAATGCTTTTTCGTGCAAAGTAAGCACACAAAAGCATGCATAGCCTGAGAAATTCATAAGACTCCCACATTGCCAATAAGGTACAGAATGCTATTCAGTGCATATCTGTCTTTTGCTGTGAATGATTGAACATAGCACGCAACCAACCATGATTAAGCATAGACTCTTGTGTCACAGACCCAGGGACATTCTCACAGGATACGGCCGGTTATACCTAAATGAGGCCCCCAGGCCTTTTTCCAGTAGATCACCCCAGTGTCTGCGCAATGTTAGGGTCGGTGCAAAGCCCGTCACATTAGGATGTGGCATTAGACACCGGGCTGGTTGTGTGGTCCAACGCCTATATCGGCATAAAAGCATGAATACTAGCTTGGTTGGTTGTATTGAGTCTTAAATGTAATCTTGTTGCGTTTTCTGGACTCCTGCATGCTTCTGATCAGGCTGTTTTTTGTAGCTAGTAGCAGTTTCTAGTAAATTACTACTCACCAAAAAGACATAATAAAAATTGGAACAACGAATTA
Source organism: Escallonia rubra (assembly GCA_033065855.1). NCBI lineage: Eukaryota > Viridiplantae > Streptophyta > Magnoliopsida > Escalloniales > Escalloniaceae > Escallonia > Escallonia rubra. Next base: position 98,840 of record JAVXUO010002297.1, on the reverse strand, counting down.
GCACGTAAAACGCACTGCATGTGCTTTTCAACTTGGTTAGCTTTTTAGTCATCCTTTGCTTCATAATCAAATTATTATTACCAGTTAGGCCTATACAATGAACATGAAGATATCACTTCAGTGGAAAAGAAGATCTGCTCGAATAGTTATAACATAAATGACTAAAACCAACTATAGATAAGGAATGAATCTTTTCTCTTACCAGCCCCAGAAAGACCAATCAGGAAACGGGATGTCATGGTGATTTGGTGTGGTGCAATACCGAAACAGCGGCACAGGCATATAATGCAAGGTCTTATTAAGTTTGGGCTTGTCCATGCACTCAAACATCATATCAACATCTGGAACCATCCCGGGATACCTCCTAAGGAGTTGCAACAATCCCCATAATGTAAACATAGCCCTACTCTGCGTGCAAGCATAGTAAAGATCCACATAAAGCTTGCCCCCAATAATCACTACACGAAGTGCAGCGTGCTTCTTTGCCTCCATCAGATGGTTCAAAGATATCCGAGACTGAGACCATGGCTCGAGGTCGTGATGTATCCATCTAAAGAATTCCGGGCAGGTCCCAGCTTGATCAGCTGACAGTGACCAGTTTTTATGGGCTAAGTCGTCACCGGTGCTGCCTCCACACGTTAGGTAAGAACATTGAAAGATCTTGGAAGCTAGGGCATATTTGGTTTCTTCACTGAAGGTCTTGAGAGGGAAGGGATGCCACGGTGTCGGTTTTAAGTTATGGCCTGCAATGGTTTTGGTCTGTGACACGAAGTTGTCCACCTGTTCAATCAGATGCCCACATCAAATTGTTAGCAAAGCGAAGACTGACTTTTCCAATTGTTCAATCAAATAAGCCGATGAAATTGCTAACAAACCCATCCATGAACTTCAGAGAAACATAAAGCACAGAGCGGACATAGTTGTCCACCGGCTAGATAACCCGATGAAATTACTGACAAACATGCAACCAAAGATATAATATGGATGCAGAGATGGATGCCAAGAGTAGAGAAAGTTGTCCGCCTGTTAGATCAAATGCCCCAGTCAAATTACGAACCAAAAGTTTGAAAGCATATAATATGGATGCAGAGACACAAGACAGCACAGCCGAGGTTTTCCACCAGTTTGATCGAATGCCCCAATCGAATAATTACAAACCAATCGAATAATTACAAACCAATAGAAACGTGATCGGGCTTAGAAGTTACCCACCCGCTCTACCAAATACCACGATGAAGTTGCTAGTGAAAAAGTTAGAAATTATACATACATTAATATACGGAACCATGAAAGTATTTGGAAAGTAGTCTAGCCGACCAACGGTTTGATGAAATGCCCCGTTGAGACAACTAATTGAAAGGGAAGCGTGTATAGTGAACGCAATGACAGGAAAATCTGACAAAACCTGCTAAATCAAATGCAAAAAAAGTTGCAAACACGAAAGCAGAGAAGTAGCGGTCCACCTGCTCGATGAAATGCCTAAACGAAACTACCAATGCAAATGGAAGCACAGAGCAACGACATGACTACCTCGAAGAGGAGGAGGATGGCGAGGCTGAAGAAGGCCAAGATGAGGATGAAGCGAGGCACGAAGGACGGGGACTGAACCGGTTTTCTCGAGAGCACCCCCATTGCTTTAGGCCCATGCACTGCTCTCTGTGTCCTCCAATCATCACTCTTGAGTTTAGATATTACCTCCGCTTGTCCACACACACACGCACTTTCTTCCTATGGAAAATAATTCCGCTGGTCAAGAATTCCCCTTTCTGGAAATTGGCCACGTGCAGCCCCGCGTCCGCCTCGCCAGTCGCCTGTCCCTCCTCCTGCTCGCTCCAACGACGACTCTGTTATATTTGGACAGTCTTGGATTGAGTGGTTTGTCCTGTAAAGTGTCGGTGATAATGGCAAATTTTGGTCGCTGAAAATAAATAAAAAATCTTTCTCCGGTGAAAATACAGTACCATATTCACCTGTGTTCTTCATTGTTCTGGCCAACTTTTGTACTAGTTCCTTTGCTTCACTTCATGCTACTTTCCTTCTTTTGCAAATTCTTTTCTTATAAAAGCTTTCACACGTTCTTAATTGCTTAAAAGCAGAGAATACATTTTTATTGTAATCAAGGCTATAGCAAGATGTTACAATTTTTCGATGAGCAATGAATAACCATGGCTAACAAGGTTGACACATTTTCTGTTCGTTTTCAGCTACAATTCTTATCGACATCTTTTTCGTCACTTAATCTCATAGTTAGCGACCGTTGGTCGCTGTATAAAGCTAACATAGCGGCAAAATATTTTCCTTCCAAATACTTCACTTTCTAAAATGCCTGCGCCTGGATGCTAGCACATCTCATTTATGAGTCGTTTTAGTTGTTTGCAATGAATTCCTTTTCCTTCATTGGAAAAATGTTTTCAAGTAATCATACTTTCTTTCCATAATTGTCCAAATAAATCACCTAGAATTGATTTCATACAAAACATTGCATTTCAATGATGTATAACGTGTTTTGCGTGATCACACTAACTTACAGCACCATAAATGTTAGACCTGGGATTTTAAAATCTGTTAAATTCGTATTAAAAAAAATGAATGACTTTTTGTCTTTTAAGGGTGTTTTCGTAATTTTTCCCTCTTAGTATATGGGCCTAAGAAGCAATTCAGATTTGTCATTTTGAAGAGCGAGATATACTATTGAAATTAGACGATCCAATTTAAATTTGGGCTTTATTTTTACGAAATTGTAAAATTAGAAAATTTTGGGGACGTAATGGGTATTTTGTAATTCTAATTCTTTTAGGACAATAATCAATTTTCTTTTGGGTCTCTTATAGTTTACCTTACCTACAACACATAATTCCTAAGGGATACAAGAAATTTCAAAAGAGCCTCTAAGGAATCCCTAGGAAGAGACTTCTTAGGATTTTGCAAAGTGCTTTGAGGTAAGAATTCAATTCGATTATTGAATTGAGGTTCGTAGTAGGAACTCTACGAATTTTCTTCGTTGTTAGAACCTAATTAAAACTTTTGAGTATGTTAATTTTTAGGGCTTTTGATACAATTGGATTGAGAACATCAAAATTTTGGATTAAATTATGCGATTAGAGGTAAAGGTTTACATTTTTGAAATCTAAACCAGCGTTGGACCGATCAAATCCTATTTGTATAAGGTTTTACTTCTTCTCAAAATCTGAATTATTGTTGGATCATAAATTATAATTGCTCTTTTATTATATTCGCCTCTGATTTGTGCACTACAAACTACTATAAGGGCTTTTTTTTTTTTTTTAAAGTCGGTGTTCATCCATGTTAAATGGGTTAATTACAAAACTGTCCCCTGAGGTTTACACGTTTTTGCACTTTACTCCTCGTGTTTACAACTTTTGCAATAATGTCCCCCGAGGTTGACAAAACCATTGCAAACGGCTCCAAAATTGGATGGCCGTTGAAATTCGGACGTTAAGTCCGCATGTGCACAGCACATGCCGTTTTGGCATGGGCAAATCGGTCAATTCCCTTACCAAAGCCCTCTGAAAACCCTAAACCCCATTACCTTCCTATCTTTCTTCTCTCTCTTCCTCTCCGCAGGCAGCAGGCCCTAATCGGGCAGCGCCGCTCCCATCTCCGGCATCCCCATTACTGGCCACGTTCCTCACCGGCAATGAACTCCGGCGCCGCCTACATCGTACACCACAACACAACATCCCCGTGACCACCGTGCTGTAGCCGAGATGCCGCTACCACCGCCAAGTCATCGTGCGATCGCTGTCGCCGGCCACCATTCAGTCTCTGGTGAGAAACTCTGGTCGGCAGCCCCATCGCCGGTCAACGCCTCTTCCAGATCACGGCAGCCCCATCGCCGGTCAACGCCTCTTCCAGATCACGGCAGCCCCATCACCGGCGAACAACTACAGCTGCCCCTTCACCGAGACTCCGCAACCGCCGCACCGCAGCCAACGCGTCGCTACCACCACTGCACGGGACTTATCATCGGCCAGCCATAATTTCGGTCGCACCAGACGTGGACCACCACGGTGCCACACTACAGTGTCACAGTACTACCGAAGATGAATCCGAAACGCAAATCTCACTACCGATCTCGACTCATTTGGGTTGCTGAAATGAGTGTCAAGATTATGCCATCTTCAAGCCACCTTCTTGTCATCCAACCTTCTTTCTATATTCACCACCAGAAGCAAAGCCCTCCCAAGGAAATTCCGGCCATTGTTCGACTCTTTCACGTTAGAGATGTTGATTTCTATGGTTCTGTAAGGGAGATCCACGACGTTATTTACATGGAACACGAGCTTCTCGTTAAAAACATTGCTAGACAGCTGCGGAGAGGAAGAGAGAGAAGAGAGATATGAGGGTAATGGGGTTTAGGGTTTTCAGAGGGCTTTGGTAAGGGAATTGACCGATTTGCCCATGCCAAAATGGCATGTACTGTGCACATGCGGACTTAACGTCCGAATTTCAACGGCCATCCAATTTTGGAGCCGTTTGCAATGGTTTTGTCAACCTCGGGGGACACTATTGCAAAATTTGTAAACACGGGGAGCAAAGTGCAAAAACGTGTAAACCTCAGGGGACAATTTTGTAATTAACCCATGTTAAATCTGTTTGCGGTTTGTCAAATTGTGAAAATTTACGGGGGTCAGCCACTACAAATTCAGTTTCGTCGTGCCAATGTGTTAGTTAATTCGTGGGGTTAGTTGTTTAGTCAAGTAGCCATTTTCCTATTGTTATTCCCATTGGCTTACTGTGGTTTTAGATCATATTATTTGCTTACTGTGGTTTTAGATCAGATTATTTGCTTAGAATTCTTTGTCTCCTTCCAACACTTGAACTTGGTGGCATTCCATCGTGAATTCTAGGCCACTAAGTCGATTCATTCTCTTGGTTTGTTCTCACGTGGTGGGTCTTTTCTTGGTGTGTTGGCTTGTTTCAACTTGCAACCATTAATGAAAATCAATTCAAGTAGTTGTTTGAAATCTTGCGCTGTACATCTATTTTTTTTTTGAGTTAATTACGCGGTTGACCATCGAACTATTAGGCAAATTTCACTTTGACCACTGAACTTCGATTTGTGTCAAAATGACCACTGAATTCTGCAATTGAGTCTAATCGGGTCATTCTGTTAATTTTAGACATCCACAGGCCCGTTAATTTCATTAAGTCTGGGGTAAATCTGTCACTTTCAAAATATTTTAGGTTTTTGTTTTTTCTTTTAACTTCTTTCCTTTTTCTTCTATTTTCTTCTTCTCTTCCTCCTTCCACCGCCGACCTAGCCCACTAGCAGCCGACCACCATACCCAGGACACCTTATCCAAGCCTCGTTTCACACCCCAACACCTTTTGACACCCCATCCAAGCCTCGATCTGGTGTGTGACACCGCCTTCTCGTGCTCCTCCGTCCACGGCCACCTCGAGGAACCTCATGCGATCCCTAACCCAATCCTCAAACAGTAATTCGAGAGCTACGGGGAGTAATTCGAGCGCGATCGACTCATTGTTAATCATGATCGTGAAGTGGACAGTATATTGAATCAGCAGGTTTGGCGGGGGTGTTTGATTTTTTGCTTATGTGTATCAGATTGAGTTTGTGTGTGGGTGTGTGTTATGTGTGTGTGGTGTGGGGTGAATTGGATCATACGAGAGTCTCTGTATGTGTGGTGTATCGGGTGAGGGCTGGGGGTGGGATGAATTGTGGTGGCGTCGTATGGTGATGCCGTCATATGGTGCTCCGTCGCTGTGCTAGGTGGATTGTCGTGGTGTTAGGCTGGTGGTGGTGTGGTTGTGCTCCGTGGATCATTGAGTGTGACGACGAGGGGAAAGGTGTTGCCGTAGTGTGTTTGGTGTGGTCTAGGCGTGGCTGTGCTGGGTGGATTGTGGTGGTGTGAGGCTGGTGGTGTAGTTGTGCTCTGTGGTTGGTGGCGGCGCCGTATGGTGATGCTGGGTTTGAAGAGAAACATGAGATAGGGCTTGAAGAGAAACTAGGAGATAAGTGAAGAAGAAGAAATTGAAATGACATATTTACCCTTGAATAAAGTCACTTAACGGACTTAGGGCTAACGGAGCCTAACAGAGTGACTTGAATGTACAAATTAACAAATTCAGTGGTCACTTTGACATAAATCGAAGTACAGTGGTCAAAGTGAAATTTGCCTAATAGTTCGATGGTCAACCGCGTAATTAACTCTTTTTTTTTGTTACCATGTCATTTGCTTTATCAAATGTTTCATGTAGTGTCCACATTTGAATTTATTTTAAGCTGAACGTGAATTCACTTATCTTTAATCGTCTATTGTCAAATTATCAGAAACTTTCACTTCAATGTTTGTTCGTTACTTTTGCCACTTGACCTTATCTCACACTTGAGTAGCACCTGACATGAGCTATATGCCTTTTAGGTGAGTGTGAACGGTAGCGACGTTGTCTCGATAATTTTTTATGTCTGATCTATTTCTTGAATATGGTTAATTATGTATTCTTATGAGTCATGTCACAATGTATGTGACTTTTCTGTTTCTGACTTATCCACGTGAATTGGAACGTGGGCATTGGGCTAGCTCAATGAGATGATCTAGCGATGTGATCTTATTTTATGAACCTTGTATCACGTGTCAGTGATGGCATGCGTGATCTTATTCTGAATGGCTTTCTAGTGTCTGTCTCTATACAAATATGTATTTTTGAAATTTTGTCTTTCGTACGAAAATATATTTTGACACTTTGAAATTTTGTCTCGTATCTGTTCCATTAAAGTTCTGTACCTTTGTAATTTCGTTTTTCACACATATTTTTTTATCCCTTTTGGTTGGTCCATTGAACGACCTTATTGGGCATTTAGCTCACTCTCTTATTATTTTTTTCTCAGGTGATCAATAAAAGGGAACATGATTGCGGGACTAGCTGTGTGCTTGAGAGTTAACAATTTTATATCAGAGTCAGTATTAGCATTTTAGAGATAACATTTAGATTTTATTTTAGAACTCCGTGTTGGAGTAATTTGTGATCATATAATTACTTTAGGTTGCTATAGTATTTATTAATGTATCTTTGATATTGATTGGTAGATGCTCTACGTAACCAGTTTGGAAGACTTTTTGATAATATGAGGTTTTTAGCTTTTATTCATTTGAAATTAACGCTCCAAAAATTCGGAGCATTATAATGAATATCTTATAGCACGACAAATCCTAAATATATATGCCTTACGATTAATTTACCCGAGCAATATTGACAATTAAGTTATCTAATACTCATTTGAGTTAATTCAGCCTTACGTTCTAATTTGTATTCATGCTTTGGGACCACTAGATGACTCAATATTGATCATATGAAGCATGGAGACAATTGTCGAAATGCTTCAAGATCTTTGTAAAGACTAGTCAAAGTCGAATCGTAAATTGGTATATAGTTATTTACTCTGTAAATATCATAGAGTTATGACTGTGACTTATAAATTGATCATATATTTTCCTTACAGGCCTACGTAAAATTTTGTAATTAAAGCAAAGGAAAATCGAAATATAGGCATTACAGTCGACTGTAATGGAACTCCAGTTGATTGTTGTGATGTCAGTCTTCCTCATAAAATAAGAATGCACTGAACTATGATCTTGGAAGTTGGATTCTAACAATTATACTCAGGAATGAAGTCAACTATAATGTGAATACAGTGAGCTACGGATGGTGTTTATAGTATGAACACAGAGAATTTGACACACAATAAAAATATTCCTTAGGGATCGAAAAACAAAAAACAGAAAAAACCGTTTTAGAGAGAGAAAGTCTGCCTTCTCTCTAGAAACTGTGAGAAACTAACAAGAAACTTGAAATCAACTCTGCAATTCGACGATCTGATGATGGAATGATGCCACCAAAAACAAATTCCCGACGATCTGATCGCTTACGAGGTCCCCCAAGGGATCCATTTGCACAAGATTTTGTTGGAAAAGAATGGCAATCGGTGCATGACAATTTACAGAAGGTAAACCCTAGGATAAATCTGGGCGATACTGAATTCAAAGATGTCAACGACATCAGGCCAGAGAAGATCATGAATTCGCAAATCGAAATAGATTCCGGTTCTGATTCTGATGAAAATGACAGAATTAATGGCCAAGTTATGCAGTTAACAAGGCAGATTGAGGAGTTAAGACAAGAAAATGTTGATTTGCGTAATCAAATCTGTGTGCAAAACTCCATTAATGCTGTTCATGAAGTAAATGAAGCAAATCTCTGCCTTAATCATGACCAAGATGCATTGAAATTGCTGAGAGAAAATCAAAGGTTGGAGACGAGTACAGATGACGCGCGGGTTGACGAGGCAATACATATCCAACCAGCTATGCCACGTGGGGAAACAAATGATGACATGGAATCCACATCACAGCCTATGAAAACAAGTGCGAATTCAAGTAGTGCCTTAGCCAGAAAATTGGAGGAGTTTCCACCCCTAACATCCAAAGGTAATCAGAACTCTACAAAACAAGGATTGGATGAAAATCAAAAGAGGTCGTATGCGGCAATCATCAGGCCAAATAAGGAATTTGTGGAGGAAAACAAACTGCAATATATTCAGCCACATGAGGTTCAGGGGAAAAATAGAGTTGAGTACTCACAGGAAGATGTAGAAACTGAACTAAAGGACTGGGAAAATGCTGTAATTGCATATGTTGTTGGTGCTAAACCGCCACTACATGTCATGCAAGGTTTCCTGACACGAAAGTGGAAGAGATTTGGCAAGTTTTCCATGAGTTTTGTCAAATCTGGTATATTCATTGTTAAATTTGAAGATGGAATGGCAAAACAACAAGTATTGGATCAGGGGCCATGGTTTTTTGATAATAAACCATTAGTTACAAAGTTGTGGACTCCAGGAACGTCTATGGAGAATGAGGACCTAAATTCTATGCCAGTATGGGTTAGATTACCTAATCTACCTTTGCAATTCTGGTCTCAAAAGATGTTGAGTAGAATAATTAGTACCATTGGTACACCATTATTCATGGATGGGGTAACAGCATCCAAAGAAAGGCTAAGCTATGCTAGAATTTGTGTTGAGGTCAAAGTTGATGGGCAACTACCAGAGTATATACCTATAAAAGAACCTCAGGGGGAAATAATAGAACAGAAGATAGAATATGAATGGCTTCCCATGTGTTCATTGCAATGTGTTTGGACACAAAGGAGAAAATTGCTATAAAAAACCCAAAATGCAACAGGTCTGGAAACCAAAAGCAACTGAAATTGGTACTGTCAACACCAACAAGGAAATGGAACAAGACAAAAATGAAAGGGTCCCTCAACATAGGCCTCAAAATGTGCTAAACCCAAAGGGCTTGGTTATTTCCAACAGGTATGATGTTTTAAACCAACCTGAGATGATTATGGCAGACAATGAGCCTGGCTCTGTAGAACATAATTCATCAAAGGAACCTGGAGGAGGTAAGGAAAAGGGGATGGAACAGCAGACCAATACTACTGCTAGGAAAGGCAGAGGCACTAAAAACAAATGACCATCCTAGCAAGTTGGAACATCAGAGGCTTCAATGACTCTGTGAAGCAAGCTGATGTAAAAAAAGCAATCAAGCAAAACCAAGTGGAAATCATAGGGCTGCTTGAGACTAGAGTCAGGGAGGAATTTATTTCAAGAATCACAAGAAAATGGAGCAAGGAATGGAGTTTTATATACTCAACAAATACCAAAGGAGTATCTAGACTATGGGTAGGGTGGCAAAGTAGCAAGTTTACTATGGAAGTCTTCAACAAGTCTTCTCAGCATATTACTGGGAAAGTCACACCCTCTGGGAAAAGTGAATTTTTCTATGTCACTTTTGTGTATGCAAATAACAAAGGGCACAAAAGAAGAAATCTATGGCAGCAGCTAATGAGTGAGGCTAGCAGCATTGGGAATTGGCCTTGGTTGGTGGCTGGAGACTTTAATGTAGTAAGGTACTCACAGGAAAAACAAGGAGGTATCTCCATCAACAGAAGAGTCATATTGGAATTCAACCAATGTTTGTACCAAGCACAACTTGAAGATATGAATACCAAAGGACTGTCCTTTACATGGTGCAACAAAAGAGCAGGAAATTTGATAAGATGCAGACTTGACAGGGCAATGCAAAATGAGGGATGGCTCAATAAATATCCTAATACACAAGTGGATGTTCAAGCACCAGGTATTTCTGACCACTCTTTGTTAGTAATTTCAGAAAATTCAGCACATTGGGAAGGTAGGAGACCATTCAAAATTTTTAATTACTGGATCAGACATAGGAGATTCAAAGAGATCCTGGTATCTGTTTTGAATGATGGCATATCAGGGAGTGCCAGTTTCAGGATACATCATAAACTAAAGAAGTTGAAACCCCTTTTGAAAAAGCTCAACAAAGATTATTATAGCAATATTTCAGCAAGGGCTGCTAAATTTTTTTTAGAATTACAAGAAGCTCAAAGGAAAATTCTACAAGATGGGGATCAGGCTATAATCCAGCAGGAGAAAGAAATACACAAGGATTACTATCTTTTAGTGCAAGCTGAAGAAGCTTTTTATTATCAAAAAGCTAGGGTCAAACATCTAAAGTTGGGAGATGGTAATACATCATACTTTCATAGACAAGTTCAAGTTCATAGATCACATAACCAGATTTTGTCTATAATGAATGCTGAGGGAGTACATATTCATGGAGCTAAAAATGTCCACCAAGCTGCTATTGAGCACTTCCAAAAATTCCTAAGGACAACTGTGAATAGGCCTCATAACATGAAGAATAGGCTCTTGGAGATAATCAAATGCAAAGTGTCTCAACATGACCAGAATATGCTATGTGTACCTGTAAATGGGAAGGAAATTAAGGATGCTATGTTTTCTATGAAAACAAACAAGGCACCTGGCCCTGATGGTTATAGTGCTAAATTTTTCCAAGAAAATTGGGAGATAGTGGGGAAGGATGTAATAGACACAGTGCTGGAATTTTTCAACAAAGGGAAGGGTTTGCAGTTTTTCAATAACACAGCATTAACACTCATTCCTAAGGTAGCATGCCTTGCAACCATGAAAGACTTCAGACCTATAGCATGTTGTAATGTGGTTTACAAATGCATATCTCAGATCCTTTGTTCTAGAATCAAGACAATCCTGCCAATGCTCATCAATTCTAGGCAATCTGCATTTGTGAAAAAAAGGAGTATTGCTGATAATATATTACTTATGCAAGAGATAGTGAAGAATTATCACAGGGAAATTGGGAAGCCTAGGTGTGTGATGAAGGTTGATCTTCAAAAAGCCTATGACTCAGTGGGATGAGAATTCTTGAAAACCATTATGGAGGTAATGCAATTTCCTCAAACTTTTGTTGAATGGATTATGAAGTGTGTGACTACTGCTAAATTTTCTATCAACTTAAATGGGAGTATGGAGGGGTACTTTGCAGGTGAAAAGGGGTTGAGGCAAGGGGATCCCATTTCACCATATCTCTTCTTGCTAGTTATGGAGGGATTAGCTGGTTTGCTTGACTATTATACTGCACAAAATGGTTTCAAATATCACCCAAGGTGCAAGAAACTTCATATAACTCACATATGCTTTGCTGATGACTTGTTCTTAATGTCAAGGGCAGATCAAGATTCATTACTATTGCTTAAACATGCATTGCAAGAGTTTGAACAACTCTCTGGGTTATCTCCAAACCTTAACAAAAGCTCTATTTATATAGCTGGAGTCAGGGATGAAAGGATAAAACAGGAGTTGACAGAGCTAATGGGAATTCCTCTTGGATCATTACCAGTTACCTATCTTGGAGTACCATTAATATCTACAAAATTACAATCCAAAGATTGTGTGGTGTTGATTGAAAAGCTGACTAAGAGGATTGATAGTTGGGCTGCGAAATGCTTATCCTATGCAGGGAGGATTCAATTGGCTATGTCTGTACTGATGAGTATGCAATTATATTGGTGTTCCATCTTTATCCTACCTCAGAAAATTATCAAGCAACTAGAATGCAAAATCAGAGCTTTTATATGGCATGGAAAGAATGTTAACTATACTAGTGCTAAAGTGGCATGGACAGATTTGTGTTTTCCTAAACAAGAAGGTGGATTGGGGTTGAAGAGAATAGGGGAATGGAACAAAGCAGCAATATGCAAACATCTATGGGATTTAGCTCACAAAAAAGACACTCTTTGGGTTAAGTGGTGTCACACCTACATTATCAAAGATCAACATTTATGGACTTTCAAACCTCCTGCTACAATTTCATGGACATGGTGTAAAATTCTGAAGCTTAGACAGCAAATGCAGCAACTCTGTACCTATCATATTGGGAATGGCATATCTACATGGTTGTGGTTGGATAGGTGGTTACCAGGTGGTCCATTAATTCAACAATTTGGACAAAGGATCATATATGATGCTGGGATTAGCTGGAATGATAAAATTGCAAACATTATTACATGTGACAACTGTAATAGATTGCAACTAAGGTCCCAGGCAATACAACAAATGCAAGACCTTATCAGTACTCAGGCATTACCTAGACCTGATTATAATGATAAAATCATGTGGGACTTACATCCCAATGGAGAATTCACCATACACTCAGCATGGGATTGGCTGAGAACTAAAGCACCTAAGGCTGAATGGTGGAAGATAATCTGGTTCACAGGGCACATACCAAAATGTTCTGTAATACTATGGATGGTATGCAAGGGGGAATAAGAACAAGAGATAAGCTCAAAGAATGGAACATTATTCAGGATGACAAATGCTGTCTATGCCAACTACAGAAGGAGACCATAGACCATTTGTTTGTGCAATGTGCCTATGCTAAAGAGGTCTGGGAATCTATCTTTACAAAGCTTGGAATAAGACTGCCATTAGTCTCTTGGCAACATTTATTGCAGTTTGCAATACTCTACTTTAGAGGCAAGAGTTTCAGATCTAAACTCTTAAAACTCTCACTTGCTGTTACAATCTATGGGATATGGATGGAAAGAAACACAATGACCTTTGAACAAAAACAAGCTACTCCACAAGGATGTGCTCATGTCATACAACAATGGGTGAGGTATCGAATGGGAAGCTGGAATAAGATACCAAAAACAGAGAAAAATGAAGAACTATGTACTGCTTGGGAGATAAATGAGGGGATTTTCATGTAAATAGTTAGAAGCGAGATTGTACTATAACAGTAGTAGTTGTCATTGTAAATTGGAAACAATTGTACATGTTATGTGCTTCAATGAAATAAAGGGACATTTGACCAAAAAAAAGAATACAGTGAGCTACAAGCTCTCTTTGGCGCATTTATTACTCCACCAAACTCAAAATGCTCATGGTTGTTCCTACTCATAAATAAATTGATTTTATGCATCTATAACAGTATGGACCACTCAATGAGAATAGCACATGAGACCACATGCACGGATTAACATGTATGATTAATAGACACTAAAACTCGCGTGCTAAAAGAGATAAACAAGATGCACTTGACCGAGTTGAGTTTTGGTTATGCTTCGAATGTAGCCTTTTTACCCTTTAATGGAACTACAGAGGTCTTCAATGGCACGGAGGTATGCCCTCAATTGCCCTCATGAATTATCAAGAAAATAACCCTACCAGGGTTTATAAAGAAAGTTACCTTGAAGGTTAGTTAAGAAAATAGCCTTCAGGATTTATAAGCCCTTGTGGTTAATAAAGAAAATAACTCTTAGAGTTAGTTAATGAAATAGCTCTCAAAATTGTCAAGATTGATGGCATACCATGAAAGAGAATGCTTGCTTAAGAAAAAAGGTCGACAAACTCAAATAAAAGAGTAGAGTTGGTTAGAAGAACAATAGTCGAGTATAGGGAGCAACCTCGAATAAGGCGGTGGGCTAGAAAAAGGAAAACATGTCTTTTTAGCTTATAAATAAGGGTAAATTACTCTCGGCACCTCTGAGGTTTGCCCTAAATTACACACGGCTCCGCCTATCTTTTTTTATTACACTCCACTCCCTGACTCTCGATTTTTCTGACGGTATTAACGGTTTGATGCAAAAAGAAAATTTTGCCCTCACAAAATTTGATTGGTCATTTTTTTTCTCTTCCTCTCCCTCTTTCTACCAGGTCTTGAGCCCTTGATCTTGGGGCCAGAGCAACCAAGGAGCAAGATATCCAGGTTTTGTGATTGGTGGTTGTTGGTGGTCGTGGGTGTGACGGGACGACCATGGGTGGGCCAAATTTAAATGTGGATGGGCCGACGTTGTTGGGCTGTGGTGGGGCAGTATGGTGGCCATTGGTGGGTCTATTGACTCGAGACGGGATGCGTGGGTGGCCCTTGGGTTGATTGGTGGCCGTTGGTGGTTGTGGGTGTGTCGAGATGGCCGTGGGTGGGCCATATTTATATGTGGGTTGCACCAGTGGTGGTGGGTCGTGGCGGGGCAATGTGGTCTCCATTACCCATCTCATTTTCTCTTTCACACACACACACACTACACACATCACACCTATCGGCAACCACCTTCAGTCGTACACCACACCACCACACATATCATACAGATCGGCGACCACAATAATTTGGTGGTTTGGTGATGGGTTTTGGTGGCTATTAGTGGGTATCTTTGGGACGCAGCAGGGTGTTACCGGGTGGGGCGTTGTCCGCAGTGTTGCAGGATGGTGTTGCCAGATTGTGGCCCGTGGTGGTGGCCTGTCAGTAGGTGGTGGCGCGAGGCAGTGTGATGGCCGTTGTTAGGGTTGTTGGTAAGTCACAATTGGTCGAGGGTGTTGCCGGTGTAGGCTTGGTGGCCGTGGTGCTAATTCTTGTGGGATTGATGGCGTTAGCAACAATGTTGTTGGGTTTGGTTGATGATAGGGCTTGCAATGTAAATTGTTTCTGTATTACTTGTTGTACAACATGCATTATTGGTTGTACAACATGCGTAGTTGGTTGTACAATTTGAATTCTCAAATATTATTTGGATGTTTAAAACCCCAAAAAGACAAGCTTGGTTTTGACTCAATAAAGGAAGGGCAGTTTGGGTATTAAAAAAGCAACAATGGTTTGTCAGAGAATCTTCAAACGGAGTTAGGTTTCCCGTCAGGTTTGTGTAACCCTATGAAATGCGGGTTCAAACCTCAGAAAGCCGAGTGTAATAAAAAAAAATATAGGCGGAGCCGTGTGTATTTTAGGGTAAACATTAGGAATGTCGTGTGTAATTTACCCTATAAATAAACATTATATTCAAACACAAATGATATAGCCAAAAAAAAAAAATATCTATGCATGCCCTAGGACATTCTAGTTTCAAGTTACACGCTTATACGACAAGAGTAGTCTCGGGCCAACTTTAGTGTTAAACGAGACTAAGTCTATTTCTTAGAAGATCTTAAGAATGCGCCCAGTCAACTCACAAAAGCATGTTAATCCTATTCAAAACCATCGTACACCAGGTGTGACGCCATGATCGCTCACGGTAGTCACCATAATATGCCTCCGTGTGCAATGCACGTGATCAAAACTAATAACGTTTGATTGTCGTTAGGGTCAATTTCAATGGGCCTAGTTATATTAATTTTTTCTTTATCAATTCCCACCCACCCCGTTAATATTGATACTTGGTTAATATTTCAATACTATTAATTTTTAGCCTAACGTTTTAAAATATTTAGTGACAAAAGCGTAGCAGGAATATCCTTCCGGGAGTCTGGGGCTAATTTCACTTATTTACCCCTCTTAAGAATTACTGCCGGCGGAAACTCTACCATCGCCAAACAGCCCCCACATACCTTCAACCAATCAAATTGACGAAAAACACCTCGACACATAACGTGTCAGGCTTCTATTGGCTCAACAACTCTTAGACCCAAGTATATCAACGCTCTCTTTCTTTGTCACGCCGCTAGTCAGAAGCACGGGTACCGGAAAGTTTGAAACTTGCAGAGATGGCCGGAACCAGGTTGCTATGCTTGTCACTGCTATGCGGCTTAGTCCTATTCGGAACCCTGGCTATAACTCAGGTACAGTTCCGATCCGATCACATTCTATCTAGGGTTCGGAAATTGATCTGTTGTTTTAATTGAATATGTGAGGTACTTTCTCGATGTTATTGTTTTCATCTCCTTAAGATCCGTGATAGCGTAAATATTACTCGCCCTGTTCCGTAAGATTTTCAGCCTTCGAGTCTTTGCGAATTTCTAGCATATCTGAATATTGACTTTACTCGGTGTCATCACCCTAGCTTGACTCGCTGAACAACGCTTATTTAGTCTATGATTGCTAACCGCGTTTAAAATAATGTGTACAAAAATCGGTACTAGGAATCCGTCGAAAGTCGATGGGGAAAATTCAATGGCACGGAGGTAGTTTTACTGTTAGTTTTCAGTTTCTGATTAAGACCGTCTCTTCATTTGCACCTTAATTTGATACAAGTTCGATAATCATGTATTTATGACGATACACTGTAAATGAAATTTTACCCTACGTCTATGCAATGTGACTATCAATTTCAGCACTGTAACGGGAGTGATACTTGATGAAGTTCAAAACTTCAAAAAGGGCTTCTTGTGGGTGGGTGAGGGGAGCTGTGGACGTACTTGGGAGTTTTGGGAGGCATTGGAAGATGTAAAGCATGTCTTTTGGGGTGGTAATTACTTGGAAACAGAAGGCCAAAACTTGGATGGATTAACAACAAAAATCTGATTCGTGCGGTGAGTCCTGCTGCTAATGGAAATGATCTGAGAAGATAAGCCTCGTGCACTCCATTGCACATTTGTAAAGTTGCCTAGTAATTGGTGCAGCAGAAAGTGGATAAGAACAAAGATCTCTAAACGTGGCATTTCTATATAGTTCTTCTTTAGTTATACGAGCCCCAAGGAAGCTGATATATGATATTTGGAGATGAAATGATTAACGCCGATGTTACAGTCAGTTTAATGCTGTAATTGTAACATCAAGAATGCAAGACCTTCAAAGGTCACTTAAGATAAGGCACTAGACATAAATCAGCAAATAAAAAGGTAAAATTGTGTGGCTTCTTTTCCCAATGCATCTGTAGTATGGAGTGCGATGAAGCTTTTTTGGGGTGCGAAGATCATTTTTTGTTAATAGATCGAAGTTACACCAAAATGGTACAATCAATGATGTAAAGCTAAAAGTACAATAAGGAAAATGTAAGACGAAAACTGATATTACTGTTCATTGCGAGCTTCAAGCAGTCTTTTTTGTACAGAAAGAGGATATGTGTACACATGGTAAACCTTCCAGCAAATAAGCCATAAACCATCAAATCCCTGGAATGAACTTAACGTTAGATTTTGCTGCTAAAACTGTTGTTGAATCCCATTGCCCTCTCTCTCTTGCAAGTCTCTGTGATGGCATAAATCTACCTATTCTTTCGCCTGAGTGCAATAGGGATGCATCCTCCGCAGTTTAATGGGAATATCGGTATGCTACAATCTGTGGAAACCTTTCCCTAAGAAACGTGCTACAACTGCAGCCAAATTCCAGAAGAAGTTGGAGAAAACATGGTAGACTTAGGAAATCAATGGGGGTTTGGGGGAGGGAGGGAGAGGGGGAGCGAGAGAGGGAGGAGAAAAGGCATGAGGGGGAGAGAGACAGGTGGAGCGGGAGCAGGAGAGAGAGGGGAAGTGGGGGGGTAATATGCTCAGCTATTTTGCTGTTCATGTTGCTTATAGTTTCTCGTAGTTCAGAAAGTTAACTTGTTTTGCAGGCAAAGAAATCAGCGGAAGATCTGAAGGAAGTGACGCACAAAGTGTACTTTGATGTTGAGATTGCTGGAAAACCGGCTGGTATGCTGTAATTTTTTTTTTTTAATGCCAGGTTATTTTGCACCTGTTAGCATATCTGAGACACGTATCATGTCGTTCTTTCAAACTATTTATACATGTATGCAAAAATGCAGGCAAGGGCATACTTGCCTTACCAACTTACACAGAGTACAAGAGTAATATAAAGCAAATATCATGCACTACACAATTTGAGATAATTATTGATTCTCTATCATCACATCCTCTCTATTTCAGGGCGTATAGTTATGGGTCTCTTTGGGAAGACTGTTCCAAAAACAGCAGGTACAAGAACATTCTCACAACACCATCATACGTGATGAAGTCTTTTCTTGCTACTTTTTTGAATTTTTTTTGAGTAGCTTATTATCAGCTTCATGAGTAATGAGTACTAAGTTCCACTTTTCACTTGCAGAAAATTTCAGAGCGCTGTGCACAGGTACACCATTATCAGCCTTTTATCTTTGTCTTTTTTTTTTCCCCTGGCCTAAAATGATTCTTTACTTGTTTTGCCCTTTGGCTCGGGGTAAAAAGTTATATGTCATGTTCAGAATTGAACGGTTCCATATCCTTTTTTGTGACCTACGCAATAAGCTTAGCTTCGATTGGTTATGCATCTTTTCTTAGGGGAGAAAGGTACTGGAAATAGTGGGAAACCTCTTCACTACAAAGGGAGTGCGTTCCATAGAATTATTCCAAGCTTCATGCTTCAGGGTGGTGACTTTACACTTGGGGATGGAAGAGGTGGGGAATCAATCTATGGTGAGAAGTTCGCTGATGAGAATTTCAAGATCAAGCATACTGGACCAGGTAGGATTACAATCTTGGTATACTTCCATATGTAGCGAGCTCAAGTTAACTGATTCCGTATATGGTGCTCCTAAAATTTACAACTCTTGCTGTTTGGTCATGGGCAGGGCTTCTGTCAATGGCAAATGCTGGCCCAGACACCAATGGTTCACAGTTCTTCCTCACGACTGTCACAACAAGCTGGTAAGCTAGTTAAACATGATAACTCTTATTTTTATGGAATTTTTTTGCCATGACCACCAATTTGAGAACGCATCTGAATCTGTTATGAAGCCATTTGAAGTTCCAATACTCTTGCATACAAGCGTATCACTTACATCCTGTTATATTGGAGCAACTTTGTTGGCCTTCAATTGTTAAAGTTTTGATGACTTTTTCGTATAATACAGGTTGGATGGCCGTCATGTTGTCTTTGGGAAGGTTCTATCTGGAATGGACGTGGTTTACAAGATTGAAGCTGAAGGAAAGCAGAGCGGAACACCCAAAAGTAAAGTCGTGATTGCAGACAGTGGTGAACTTCCTCTGTGATTTCCCTCTACTTTGTTATCCACCAGCTATATATCTAAGAAACCTGTTCCGATTTTCCTTTAGACATCCATCATAGATCTATCTAGAGGCAACAGATTATGTACTGTGACATCAGTTGATTGAAAGGGATCTTTCCAACTTCAAATGCTGTTTCAAGTTTTAAAAAGAACAAGACAGTTCCACTTTTCATTGTGTAATTCCACAACTAGTTTAGTTCGAGTTACCGTCTGGCATTTTTTTAACTATCATAGCGATCAACCATCGGCCAAATGGTTAAGCCTCTGCCGTATATAGCAAGAGATGGCGTTATTAATCGGGTGGGTTTGAATTCACACTTTTTTTTTACTAAATTCGCACTCCTCCCTCTATCTGTCCATGTGTTTGTCATAACCACCTGAAGACCTGCTTTTGTTGTTGTGTTGACATAACTATTCCTGAAAGCCATTTTCTATTTCCCTAATCGCTCCTATCTGAAATGGGTTTGTTTCTGTCACCAGTTCCCAGCTCTGCCTTATTGCTTCATCGTAATCCTTTCATCCCCTCTCTCCGCGTCACCCGAGTGTACCACAATTACCTCAGAATCATTAGCTGTTATTCATCTCATCGTGCAAATTTCCCCCTCCCGTCCAAAACTTTGATTGCCCTAAAGTACCGCCACCGAATCTGCAAGCATGTTGGTGGTCGACGACCATATTATGGGTGCTATTATAAAATGATGGATGATTCATTGTAAAAGGGGTGATGTTGGCCTGCCATTTAGAGGGCAATGATGGCTATCAACGTGGGTTTCAACATGGACCGATCGGAAACTGGTCGTACCCTACAAACTCTCTCTCTCTCTCTCTCTCTCTCCCCCCTCCTTCTTTTTTTTACTTACTTGAGCCTTGAGGAATCAATGAATCATATAGAGTATGTGCTAAGGGGGACGCAGAAGAAGTTCCAAACTTGCAGTGGTTCTAACCCTTATTTTGTTTATCCTTTTCCATTTAGTTTCTCTTTTCTTAACTGTAAAAATAACCAGCTTTTTGTCGCTAAACTGTTGAAAAATTCAAGGGGAAGACAGTAATGGGGGGCAAATAAGAGCATGCCCACAGATACACGGTAACTTTAAGGGTTAACCAGGTCAAAACAATAACAAACGTTTTGAGGGTGTAAATTTAGCCCCACCCTTTTAATAATACTGGTGATTGTAAATGATATTTCCTCCTGCTGCTACCGTGAGAATACTGAATAACTCCCCGATGCCCTTCAGGTTAGGGTTCAATTACAAATAACCGTTGAAAAATATGCTTTGAATGCTTATATACCCCTCAATGACTTCCTATTTCCCTCTCCTTTATTCTACCCCCCTCCACACCACCACAGTTTAAACAAATTGCCATCCCAACTGATCATTCTTGGATTAACTACAGCCAAAGACGCGGTTCAAGAAATGGACGGATCTATCAATCAGCCGTTCATGAAGTGTACTGCTTGTAATTCCTATATCGCCAAAGGTGCCATTGTTGAGAAGATTGAGAAATGGAGATGAGCAGTTGAAGCATTTGATTCCAAGAATGATCGCTTGGAATGGTAATTTGTTTATGCGGCGTTGGTGGTGCATAGGAGAGGAAATGCGTAGTGAATTAGGCACAAAGTATTAGCGAATCCAAAACATCTGTTAAGGCCGTTTCTCTTCACACCTGCCGAACAGCGTTGATATGTGTAGTTATAGCGTAGGTTGAAGAGCACTGCTGTAGTGAACCCAACTTAATCTTAACGCTTGGAGGCATTTAGAGTTGCAGATATTCATGAAAAACAAAAAATAGAAAAGGAAGAAGAAAGGAGTAATCTCTGGGAGCAATACACCCCATTAGTGAAACCAGCGAGCTACTTACGCTTATGCCCAATATTCAGTAGGGAGGGTGGGCGGGTGGTGGGGGTGTTTTCTGTCAATCTGCGTAATGCTAGGTTCTCAATGTCGTCAAGTATTCTAGAAATGTACTAAACTGGTTCACGAGGTGTGTTACTGAAGAGATCATTTGGTGAACATTTGTTAAAATCCCCAAGCTTTCAACATTAGGAAGAAGATAACCGCAATCTTCATCTTAAATCCTAACACTAAAAAATCTGTCATTAACTTTGTGCAGTTCAGCTTGCGCATCTCTTACGCCCATCCGCTCTTCTGCTGATTCCATTGAGCAGGACACCCCAATTTTCAGCAATGTAGCTAAGCACTCCTCAGCCAGGATGCTCCTTCTTTTACTTCTTCCAACATTTGGATCGTTATTATCTTCATCTCTAGCTTCTGATAAGAGTGAAGGATCAACAATCTCAGACACTCCTCCAGATATTGCCATTTTAGCAAATTGATGGATGTTCATCCCGTCCGTGAATATGCTGTCCGTAGGTCTCCTGCCTGTAACCATTTCCAGCAAGAGAATTCCAAAGGCATATGTATCTCCTTGTATGGATGCATTACCACCCATCCCATACTCTACAAGAAAGTGTTCGAGTGATTATCCCTGCTGCCTTACGATCACAATATTGAGTTTCAATGTACTTAAAATGACAAGTTTGAGGTAATATTTACTTACCTGGAGCAACATAGCCAATGGTTCCTTTTATACCAGTTGAACTGGCTTGGTTTTGCCAAGAATCAGCTTGTAGGCTATCAGATACACATTTTGCTAAACCAAAATCGCCCAAATGTGCGGTCATGTTGTGATCCAGGAGTATATTGCTTGGTTTCAGATCACCATGGATAATGGGCGTTTGACATTCATGGTGAAGATATACTAGTCCAGAAGCCACATCCATTGCCATACCTAGTCTTTGTTTAAGACTTAAAATTCTGTGGTTTTGTGGCTCATATTTAATCCTGTGCAGCAACTCCTCTAGGCTTCCGTTAGACATGAACTCGAAGACTAGAGCCTTGAAATCGGCACCTCTAGAATCAATGCTTGAGCAAGTTGTTATGATCTTAACGAGATTGCGGTGACGCATATTTCGCAAGGCATTGCATTCAGCCATGAAACTCTTGGCGGCTCCTTTCTGTTTAAGATTGAGCACCTTTACCGCCACTATCATTCCATCAGTGTGCAAAATTCCCCTGTACACAGAACCATAACTTCCCTCGCCAATTAGATTAGATGGTGAGAATTGATTGGTTGCCTTAGATAGCTCTGCATAAGAAATCTTTGGAAACTGTTCTTCTAAAGGCAACATGGTAGAAGTCTTTGTTCCTTTTTTATTCAGCCGCCGCCAAGTAAGAAAGAAACATGTTAGAAGGATTGCAAACGAAATGGCTAACGGTATTGCTACTTTAAGAGCAAGTTGTGATCCATTTTTATTTGGCACTTGGATTGCACAGGCAGGAAGGCCCAAGCTCTTGATGCCCCCGCAGAGTTTCCCATTACCGACAATGGAAAATGCGCTTGCATTCCTGAAGACCCCTTCATGTGGTACCTCACCTTTGAGGTTATTGAAGGAGAGATTCAGATTCTGTAAGAAAATGAGGGTTTGCAGGTACAGTGGAATTTCCCCTGAAAAGTTATTCCTGGAAAGATCAAGGACCTGAAGACTTTTTAGTGTGCTGAAAGCTGATGGAATGGGACCGTCAAGTAAGTTATTTCCCATACGAAGCTGCTCCAACATCAAGCAATTGGAAATTGTACTAGGAATTTCCCCGGATAATCTGTTTTGGGAAATATCAAAGTCCAATAGGTGGCTCATGTTTCCTACCTCTGAGGGCAAGGGCCCTGTTAGAGAATTTTGAGCTAAGTTGAACGAAAGAGTTATAGAAGAAAGGCTTGCAACTTCTCTGGGTATGACACCAGTGAGGTTATTATTGAATAGGCGGAGTAGCTCAAGTTGTTCACAGTTTCCCAAACTAGAAGGGATATTGCCACCAAAATTATTTGTGTGCAAGTACAATCGACGCAATTGCGTCAAGTTTCCAATTGATGATGGAATGACTCCTGAAATTTTGTTGTCAAACAGGCGAAGATCCACCAACTGTTTGAGCTTTCCAATACCAGCAGGCATTTCGCCTGTGATGGAGTTCCTGGACATCACTAAACGTTGCAGACCAACCAGCTTCTCAATAGCTTCAGGGATGTTTCCTGATATCTGGTTGTTTCCTGCTATCAACTGATGAAGCGCAGTTGAGAAATTGGAAACTGAAGCCGGTAATTTACCTTTGAACCTGTTTTGGCCTATATCCAGTATCTGGAGTCTGCTGCAGTTAGGTAGAGAATTCAGGAAACTTAAACCATCTGGCTCCATGATTCCTAGTTGATTTCCTGAAAGTGATAACCTTTCTAGAGCCCTTAAGCTACCGAGGTTCGCAGGCACTGTTCCAGTAAAACTGTTTGCAGAAATGTTAAGATCTTCAAGACCTGAGGCATTGGATAATGAAACTGGTATTGGTCCCATGAAGTGGTTCAGACTCACATACAGCCCCAGGAGATTAGAAAGAGTAGAGCCAATATCGGGGTGGATTCTTCCAGTCAGCTGGTTTTCTGACACGTCGAGATATAGAAGCGAGGAAAGGTTATAAATTGGGGTAGGAATTGGCCCCGAGAGATGGTTTCCGCCTAGTTGCAGAAGTTTCAACTTTGAGAGCCTCCCGATCTGAACTGGGATGCTTCCCTGAAATTTGTTGTAACCCATGGACAACTGAGTGAGCGATGAGGCATTACCTAGCCAGAGTGGGATGCTTCCGGTGAGGTTATTCATGGACACTCCGAAGAAAGTGAGTTGCTTTGTTGCAAGACTTGTAAGCTGATATGGTATTCCACCCACAAGTTTATTGTAAGTTAAGTCTACGATTCTCAACTCTGAACAGTAAGACAAATTGCTTGGAATCTTCCCTCCAAAGGCATTATTGCTGAGATCGAGATGTCTAAGCCGGGATAAGCGCCCAACTTGCGGAGGGATGTCTCCTTGGAAATTGTTGTTAGCCAGATTGATTACCCTTAGGAAGCTAAGGTTGGCTATGGTGGGAGATAGAGAACCAGACAGCTTCTCACCCTCAAAATTCAATACGGTAACTCTCCCGTAATGCCGCGTACTGCAGGAAACCCCCTTCCAGTCACAGAAATGGATAGAATCATTCCATGAGCTCAGGACGTTAAGTGGTTCCGGTGATATACTGTTCTTGAAAGCTAGCAATGCGAGTATGTCAGAATCATTACCAGCACCAGCTAAGGCAGTTGCTACCAGATTGGATTCAGTACTTGCTGGATGTATGCATAAGAACATGAACAACAAAAGGGCAGAGAACTGACACAGTATGAAGTAGTACTTTCTTTGCATGTCTACTACTTCCATGACTCGATTTGCTGAAGTCCACACCTATAATTAGCTCCTTGGATGTAAACTAAGCAGGCACATATGTATATCTTTCTTTGTTACTTGGCTAGTCTTTCTTGTGGATGGTTGATTTTATTGCTTCCATTGCGTCTATATAATGGAAGACTAGTATAAACAAGAAATAGATTACACATCATGGCATTGTGCTTCCACGAAGTTCCTGAGAAAAAGTTAAACATTGCTGGCTATTCCTGGAGCCCGTCAAAGAGTTAAACGACATTCACCTATAAATTCTTGTCAACGGTAAACGTAATTACGGTTGAGATCTTTTTTTATTGTTAGAGTTTGTTTCAAATTGAGGGAGTTTTTGACTTCGAATATAATATATCGTATCTTTTTCTTAAAATATATTTTTTGAGTCTTAAAGTTTACGTAAGTTGAGGATGATCTTGACTTTGAATACACAATAAGCCTCTTTCCTTAACATTCAAAAAAAAAAAAATTTATCGTTAAAGCATTTTAAAATTAAGGGTGTTTTTATGATTTTTATGTAAAATATCTATCAAATTCTATTATGTTAGTTAACGTATACTCCATGAAAGATGATATTAAACCTACTAGCCGGACACTTACTTTTATGGTATTCTTTAACCCTGTTGGAAATGTTGCTAGAAACAGGCAAGAACAACTCCACCAAAATAGTATAAAACAGCTGGCTGAGGCGCGGACTAGGTCGCTCTCTTAAGACGATTCGCGCCCCTTCGGAGAATTACCACCGGTGCAGCAAGGTTATTAACGCGTCGCCTCCGGGATACAACAGCCCAGCTTTCACTGTTGCTTCACTCGTAATTCTGCACAAACGAATGAAGCAGAAGCTTCACTCGATACCTTACCAAAATGCCCACTAGTCTCTAAGTGTTTAGAAATCAGAGAAGAGAGCTTGAAAGTTGTGTATTTGGAAAGTGAGGAAGATGTCTCCTTTTATAGGTGAAGAAAAATAGCTGTTGAAAAGCTGTTACACAGAAATAAATCCGAAATTCATTTCAGAAATAAAATGCTGCAATAAAAACATGACTGTTGGAGGGTAGGGTAATGAATAATATGACTGTTGCCCAACAGCTATATTTTGCAGTATATATAGTCTCACTACAGTCCCATAAGAATTCTGGGGAGGCCAGAATGCTGCCACACGTATCTCCCCCACTTGTCCTTCCCCCCATGCGCATGCGAGTCTTAGACTCAAGCACAACTTACAAAAAGGCCAAGGAGTGTTACTATATATACTCCTTAAAGTTCTTTACAATAATCAATGTGGGATAAGAACTTTCCAAAAGTTTAAGTATGTAAGAAAAATTTCCACTTGCCATTTTCAAGCAATGTGGGACTAAAGCAATTTATGGTTTTACTCAAAACTTCAATGTTTTCTCAAAATCAATCTTTAAAAGAGAATTTTTTGTTAAAATATTCCAACAAACCCTATGCTAAATTAAAGAATTCTGTCACAAGTTTTTATCCTTTTTCCTACGAAGATTTTTTTACGGACAAATGACTTGGATATAACCGAGTTACCAGATTTTTAAGCATAAACAACTTGTTTAAAACCAAGTTACGCTGAGCTTGGGATTATGCATGAGTTCTGATTGCGTCTTTTTATCAATTATTTATTAGCATAAACGTCTTAATGTGATTTGCTAGTTAATAAGTTTGAATTGACAAAATAATATAAAACTGCAAATAAAATGACTTAATCAACTACAGAAACTTAAGGACATACACTAGCCACATCAACCTTCCTAACAAGGAACACCAGAAAAGAAAAATACTTATCTATTCAAAACCTTTATCAGAAGCTTGGATCTCGTAAATAATAATTCTTACTATATTATTACGAACCACGTCAATAAGATTCTTTTTTTCAACCATTTATATATTCGGAACTTACTAGCAAGTTGAATTAATGTGGTAATAGTAATACCTATATACGTATCAGAACAAATACAGCAATATCTAGAATTAGCGCAAATTCTAGAATTTTTAATTTCTTCATATATCCCAAACATATAGCAAGTTCGATTAGTTTAAAAATAGCAATAGTAGTAAACTATTTTTTTTTTTGATAAATCAGAGAATTGCATAGATAAAGGTTGGTTACAGTGATAAACAAACCGACAAAGGAAAGTAAAGTCGAGACGCAAGCGTCAAGAGGTACAGACAAAAGCAGAATTAAAATAATACAAGTGACACCAAATAACAAGTAACAAGGTCTTGCACCAAAGGGAAATAAAAAGGATGGAGTCGAGAGAGAGATCTTATTGCAGCAAAATCTCATGCACCCAGTCCTGATATACGGATATCCGGGCAGAACACGCAAAAGCTGCTAAAGATCTGGCCTCTTTGAGATGCAAGGCTGTAGTCCTGTCGATGCTGCAGTAATGAAGATCAGCTATAGTATAACAGGTATCATATAAAATCGGTGCTACCTGAGCAGGAATATCGTCAGTGTCCGTCATCTGAGATAAGAGAAGCTGAGAATTAGTGAGAATTTTAATATGAAATAGATTCCGATGCTTCGCCCATTCGACCACAGTAAGAATTCCCATAGCCAGTGCAGATGATGGATCAGGGGCAGATTTGGAGATTGCTGCAGACCCGCACCTTTGATTAAGATGGTTAAAGCATGAGATGCCGACCCCTACTTTTAAAAGTTTTGGGTTGAAGCAGATAGCCATTTTTAATATAAGAGGATCTAAACGGTTGCAAGTGCATGGCGTCTCATATTTTTGTAGATCAAAGGGGAGGGGAAGCTGTGTAGTATGCGGTGTGAGAGTATTATCTGAGGGGAGAGAAGGTTTGTGGTAGGCTAAGTTGACTTTGCGGTGAAGATTTTGAATACTACGAATTACGTCAACAGGCTTGAATTCAGTTTGACGGAAAATGTGATGGTTGCGATGCGTCCAAATACCCCATAGGGTTGTAATGATAGCCTGAGTGTTGTTTATATATGAGCTTTTGAGGATTGTGTGCTCAAGCCAAGCGATGAGCCATTCCCGAAGAGGGCTCCATACGTAGTCAGATTTGATACCTGCAGGTCCGCCAAACCAAATAGGTCGAACTTTTGGACATGATAAGAATAGATGATCAATAGTCTCCGGTATATTGAGACATAAGGGGCAATCTGCTGAGGCTGTGATATTGAAGCGCTGGAGTGCCGTGTGCAAAGGAAGGCGATCCCATAAGATTTGCCAGACAAGAAATTTCATTTTGTAGGGAACCGGTAGAGACCAAACGGCTTTCCAGAATTTAGATTCCGGAGACGGGAGAGATGTCAATTGTCCCAAACTACGGAGCTGGATTGTTTTTTGCGAAAAGAGTAAAGAATATGCAGTTTTGACCGAGAAGGTCCCCGAAGGAGTGTAGTTCCATATCTGCTGGTCTTCAATACTATGAGGGGATATATGAATGGCACAGATCTTGTGTACCAGTTCAGGACTGAACAGAGTGTTAATGAGGTTAAAGTTCCAAGCTCCATTAGAGATAAGGTTGCTGACAGTACCAGACGATATAGAGAAGTCCGAACCACTGTAGATGGGTTTGGTCTCACAATTGGGAATCCATGTATCAGACCAAATTGAGATTTGGGAACCTGTACCTACTTGCCAACGGAGACCACTGCGAAGTACTCTCCTGCCAGCGAGAATGCTCCGCCAACCCCACGTGAAATTTCCTTTGTCAGGGCTGGATAAGAAATCAGACCAAGTACAATATTTCCCAATCATTACTCGAGCTAGAAGGCTATCAGGTTCCATCCATATCCTCCAACTTGTTTTGGCTAAAAGAGCTAGGTTAAAGATGTTTGAGTCTTTAAAACCTAGCCCCCCTTGAGATTTGGGAGCACATAACGTATGCCAATTGAGCCAATGAATTCCTTTTTTATTCTCGTCACCTGACCACCAGAATCTACCAAGGATCGAATTGATTGCTTTACAAACATATTGAGGGAAGAGAGATACCTGCATGTGGTAAGTGAGGAGGGAAGAAAGAACCGAGGTAATGAGAGTGGCACGCCCAGCTTTGTTGAGCAGACAACCTTTTCAACCTCCTTTTGGCACTTTCAACCTTGGATCCCACTGCTTTCTGAAGGCTTTATTGCCTCCAAGTCAGTTCCCTTTCAATTATGGAGGACCCCTACTTTAGAGATGGCAACGTGCATGAAGACATTAATTTGCACATGCGCACTTACATCCTTCCACTGAATGAACAGCAGGTTCGCAATGAAAGAATAGGTAAAGAATTTGTTTTACTGGGCAAATTCCAAGACTCTCGGGTCTTTTCCCAAGCTCAGATTCAAAACCGAGTTGACTCTTGTTGGGCTCTTCAAGGGCCAGTGCAAGTAACCAAAGTACCAAATCTATTTCTGTTTCACTTCACCGTTCTCTCAGATGTTCATTTGATGCTCGCCAACGGACCCTGGAACTTCTTTGGGGCACTCTTGGTCCTCCATGAATGGTTTCCCCACGTTGTCTACCGTACCGTCAAATTCAAATCTGTTGATCTTTGGATGCAAGTCTCAAATATCCCTAGTGACTGCTACCATTACTCCCTTGCTGAAAAAATAGGACTGGCGGCAGGCATACTTCTAGAGATTGATTGGTCTGAGCGAAGAACATCTAACCGAGACTACTTTCGTATCAAAATTCGGGTGCTCCTTGATGCCCCTCTCCTGCCGGCCATCTTCCTTCAACTGTTAGACACCATGGGCGTCCAGATCCTCCGCTGCACCTATGAGCGAGTATTTATGGCTTGTTTTAGATGCGGCCGAATCGGCCATGAAAACATTCACTGCAATGCCTCTCTTCTTGAAGTGGTTGATTTACTAGCTCGTCGTACTGAGCATATCCCCGGTCCTAATCTGTATGAGACATTCATTTTAGATGGGTATCCCATGTTTGCCAAAACTCTCCGAGCTTTTCCCAACTCCGACTGGAATCGCACCTCTAGAATCACCATCTCCCCTAACGGTCCTGGCTTGGTACTAACCCACCTGTATGATGCCTTCTCACCCCGAGCCTCTGACGGACGACAGTGACGATGACCTTTTTACCACAGCTCCTACATCCCCCCTCCATAGTGACACTGAGCCCCTTAGCGGTAGGATGGAGACTCCGCCGCAATCTGAGAACAACCATTTTCCCCTTGAAGAGGGCCTCCTAGCAGAGGACATCATGTCCCCTCAAGCTATGAATGAGACTTGGAACGACGATGTGCAAATTGACCAACTTGAATCTGCTCAGGGCCCCTATCCTTTTGCTCCGGACAACCAAATCCCCATCCTTTTTCAGCCTCTATCTATCCCATCCCAAGATCATCAATCTAATATGGGACTCGGCTCAATCGATTTCCCTATGACTGAAGATCTTGATATTATTCCTACTGAAGACCCTATTCCCCAACTAGAAATGGTAAAATACTCGCCGGACGATGATGACGCCGGCAGCCAGCTGAAAGGCAATCCTAGTTCACTGTGGCACACGTCAGCTTCTGAGATTCGGTCTCATCTGCCGACCATCACCTCTGTAGCAGATTTGGAAAATCTCCTTTCCCCTGTCAACCCCATCCCTCATATGATTGCAGATCAACTTGGTGATGTTGATCTTCTCCCTGAAAAGTGCATACAAATCTCTCACAGATCTTCTCCAAAATCTTCTCTTGATTCTCAACCACCTGCTCTTGTCTTTCGGCCAGAAGTGGGCTCCCTTCCTACTGCCGACTTAGAGACTCAAGATGAGCCATTGGACCAATCCCTTACTCCTTGGACTGGGCCCATTTCTCAAGCCCAACTCCCACCGAGGCCCCCCATCAACCTAGCCAAATTTATTCTGGGCTTATCCGACTTTGGGCTATCTCTTTTAGCTCAACCCATTAACAATCATCTCTTCACTTCCTCCTGGCCCACACCACACTCCAACGCCCAACCATCCCTGTGGCCCAATAGCAGCCCTCAAGCCCTGTCCAATTCGGCAAAGCATTCCCCTTCATCCTCCAGGCAACTCTCTGTTATGCCTAATACTCCTAACCTGCCATCAACACTGCATTCCGTGACACCCTTTGATCCTTCGCCTTTGGCCCTATCCCAAGCTTTATCTCGCAGTAAACAGGATATTGTACTTAACCTTTCATCCTCTTATATAAAGGACTTCATATCCCCATCACTAGCACCTCATTTCTTGGACAAGGATCCTTATTGGCAAGCTGTTCTAGAGAAGCATTCTTCGCAGCATTCCCGTCCAAGCCTGAGGACGATTTTCACTGCCCCGGATTTTGAAGTCTCAAGTGATGACTCTGATCAGCTAGAAGCTCCAGATTATGATCTCCTGTCACAAGTGGTAGCACTGGAATTGCCCAAAAACATCACTCTTTTGGACAGCAAAAAACGGACCACGGCTCGCAATGAAGTCATGGAAGTTCAAGGCAGGAAAAAACTCAAACAGATCATCTTGGCCAATCCTCCAAACCCGCCAGGTGACCCTCCACCCGATCCTTGTCATCTAAATTTTTCTTATAGCTTCTCTTACCTGCTAGCTAGTCTCATTTTTGCTGCTTACTTTTGCCTGCGTAAACCCTTGAAAAGAAAACGGGAGCTTTTCTGGACGGATGTGTCGGTAGACCTTCGTCCCTGTTTTAGGAAAAGGCGTAAATCCTTGCCTCTAGACTTCTCTTTGGATTCACCTCTCCCTCATAATTTTTCTTCTTACTACCAAACACAGCTAAAAAATTTAAGAAGAAACTCCGAACCTTCTCTTCACCTTTGCCTACCTTCATACGATTATGTGGATAGGTCTTCATTAGACTCTCTCCTACCCTCTAGCCTCTCAGATCTCCGTTCTTCCAAAAAGCGGAGCCTTAGTATCCGTGATAATCCTTTCCTTAGGGATCATTCCTTTCCGTTGCTTTTGGCCTTATGTCGGGTTTCGGGTGCTGCCCCTTAGCAATCCCTTCACCGTCAATGAAGCTTCTCTGCTGGAACTGTCGTGGGCTCGGTCAAGCCCGCACAATTAGAGCAGCAATCAAATTGACTCGGGTTCATAGACCCCAATGTTTGTTCCTTCAAGAAACCAAAATGGATGTTTCCTCTATTTCTATGAAATTTCGAAAGTTAGGGTTTACCTCTGCATTTGGAGTTGAACCGTCTGGAATTCTTGGTACCAAAGGAGGGCTTTGGGTTGGTTGGACGGATGAAATCTCTGGCTCTTTGGTGTATAAAGACAAGCATCTCCTCCTCGTCACTTTCAGTTCTCCTTCGGGAATTCTTTGGACTGCCGGATTCATTTATGGGCATCCGAATCTCTCTAAAAGGAAGATCACTTGGCACCGTCTTTCTAATATCCTGTCTCCTATCAGCACTCCCTTAATGCTTATGGGGGACTTTAACCAAGTTTTGTCTTATTCCGACAAATCAGGCGCAAATTTCTCCTGTATTCCTGGCCACAATCTCCTTTCAGATTTCCTAAATCTTAACCTCTTGACCGATATCCACTGGGTGGGACCCCCATTTACGTGGACTAATAATCGAGCAGGCGTATCTTGCATTTATGAACGACTTGATCGCTGTGTAGCCCAGGGCCCTTGGCTATCCTTATTTCCTCACGCGCTTCTCAAGAATTTGGGTATTCAGTCCTCTGACCATGCACCCATTTTACTGGATACCTCACCTCCCCAAAATTTCCTTTTTCGCCCCCAGCGTTTTGAAGCGATGTGGCTTAAACACCCTGAATGTAAGCAGATCATTTATGAGGCATGGTCCATGGCATGTGATGGATCCCCTCTATTCAAGCTTACTTTTTGGGGGACTCAAATGATGAATCTGCTGAAGGTATGGAATAAACAGAGCTTTGGACATCTGCGGATTAAAATTGAGGAGACCAAAAATCAGCTTCTTCATTTCCAAAGTCAATTACCCCACCCTGATGCTCAGTCGATGGAACAATCTCTTAGGACCTCTTTGGACTGGTTACTGGACTGTGAAGAATCTTTATGGGCTCAAAAATCATCGATTCGTTGGCTGCAACTGGGTGACAAGAACACTAGTTTTTTCCATACTTCCACCATAATTCGTCGCAATCACAACAAAATCTCCTCCCTCTCGGATGATATGGGCAATACTTTTCATGATCATGATGCACTTTCAGAATGCCTTCTCTCGCATTTTAAGAAGATTTATTGTCCTCCCTCTACTCCTTATGATCTTAACTCGAACCGTCAAGGGGTTCTTGATCTAACTGCATCCTTCCTTCCTCATCAGTCAGCTTGGCTAGCAAGGCCCTTCACTAGCCAAGAGGTGAAGCAAGCTCTCTTTGAAATCAACCCTACCAAATCACTCGGGCCCGATGGCATTCCAGCCCTGGTCTATCAGCAATGTTGGGCTTTTCTTGACAGACCGATCACCTCAGCAGTTCTGTCATTCCTTCATTCAGGGCACATCCTCAAAGCCATCAATAAATCCTTTATTGTGTTAATTCTGAAATGTAATGCCCCTCTCACACCAAGTGATTTCAGACCTATTTCTCTTTGCAATACCATATACAAAATCATTGCCAAAACTCTAGCAAATCGCATTAAACCTTATCTTTCTCATCTCATCTCCGATCATCAAAATGCCTTTGTGCGCGGACGGCAAATTTGTGACAACATTTTCATTGCTCAAGAGCTCACAAATAGTAGTAAACTATTAAAACCATATATAACAACTGTGAGGAACCGACTTCGAAATTTTAGACTCGAGAAGGTATAATTTCAGTCGATATCCTATTTTAATGTCAATATTTAGTAAAACGGGAAAAAGAAAAACCCTCTCTGACTTTCAAATTTTCAGTTTAGGCTTCTAATTATACGAAATAAAAAAATTGGGTCTGAGGACTAATTTATACAACGGGAATGTGTTAAGCACCCCGTTATACCCCAATGCTCTCTAATTTATTTTTGGTGACTTTCAACTTCTATCCCAGCAATAATGAAAAAAATGTGCATTCAAATAAGAAGACAAAACATCGGGGATTAAGTGGCCTACGTACTCAGTCGTACTAACCGGAATCATAACACATAGTTCTGACTGACTATACCGAAGGCGACCTAGATTTCAGTCATATTTCTTAGAGACCTAAATGAACTCAACTTCTTCAGTTAAGTGTTCTCAGAATTTAAATTGACTAACACTTCTAGTTATTTTAGAATTATAAATGAATGAGAAGTCTAAATCTGATTAGGACTCTAGTACAACTATAATAGTACCCTCATCAGAATTCTTACCCTAATATTATTTTCTGATTTTTTTTTAAATCTTTTTTGGACCAAGATCTGGTCGCGGGAAGGGAGAACGAGTCTGAGACTCCTAAACAATTCTATAAAATTTTACGACGAAAAAAGTGAGAAATTAAACGCAAAAAGCGAGAGATAAAAGACAAAACACCTCTCAACTTGGCTCATCTGGAATGTCCAGTTGAAGGTTGGAATGACTCCACGAGGCATGAAAAAGACCCGTGATTATAGACAAGAAGCATTATTTCTCTGTCAACCCACAGAGAAATAATGCTTCTTGTCTATAATCATTTTCAAAACATAATAACCGTAATAAGACTTTTTAGTCGTGCATATAATTTTCAAAACATAATAACCGTAATAAGGTGAAAATGGCCAAAATAATTACCCGTCGTTTGTTTGAAAACCGCCCGTTTTCTTCCCTTAATAAGATTTTAAACCAAATTTAAAGGGAGATTTGGATTATATCACACGTGATATCCCAGATTTTGGGATCCACCTCCAAATTTCTTCCAGATCAAGCCAATAACCACCTATCCTACCTAGACCCTGACCTGGGTTGCTAACTAAATTGAACTCACTATACTGGACTCCCTGGCTGTTTATTTGGACTCGACGACTTAATTAGAGTAAGCTTATTATTTTTTATTCGGCCTAACCAATAATAACAATAATGCCTAACCAAAGTAAAGTCCAAGAACTAATAAAGTATTAAAACATAATAAACCTACAAAATGGCTGTCCCAACAATACTACAAGCTTAACTTGAAATCTGAAAATGTTTGTTCAGATTACCTTTAAACAACACCATTATGTCTTCTTTTTGTAATTACATATTCGCTATATATTTAATAACCGCCACCCTTCAAGCCTAAAAGTAAAAATGAAAAATCATTTCAAACGGCCCTAACACCGGATAACGGTAAAAAACTTAAATATTGATCTGCTACATGTGGCTTTTAGCCCGCCAATGTGACTCAGTACTGTAACTTCTCAATTTTGCAAGGTCATATTGTAGTTGCCTACATACTTAATAAACTTTTCTGCCTCGGTTACAAGAAAAAGCCTTTATCCTGGATACGCGAGTGAGTGAGTGAGTGAGTGAGAGAGAGAGATGAACATTTTGTATTGTTGTGGCCAAAAATTGACCGGGACCGAAAGAGCACGCGAGCAGACCTGCAAAGCACAACACGAGCAAACGGTGACGCGCCGGGACCCCGGAGGGGGCTCCGGCGGAGAGTCTCCGATGCCTAAGTCAGTAAGCCATTTTGAGAGAATAGCTAAAAATAACTTAGATCCTTAGAACTTACCTTCTTCCTCCCCCTTTCTTCCATTTTATAGGAATGTATTTAAAGGGTCGGTTACTTGTCATAATGGGTAGTTCTCCTCATTGGTGGGAGGTTACCAGGTTTTAATGGGCAGTTAACAAAACATGATGGGTGATTATTACCCATAATGGGAGAGTGGGAGAGTGGGTAAATGCCACTTCCCAGCTCTCCAAAAGTCACCGGGCAGTTTCAGAACTCTCTGATTGCGACACGTGTCGCTCTCCCATAGGTGTATATTTTTACCCATATCATTTGCCCCCCATTCCATGTTCTTTATGAGAAAGAATGTGGAAGCAGGATAATTGACTTAGCATCAAATTTTGGACCCTATTAAGGGATGCTCCGCGTTAGGAATTTAAACCAAAAGTGATCTCTCTCTCATTGGTAGAGTGCAGAAACTTTTGGTTTGGCAAAGACGGGCTTGTTTACCCCGCCTGTCGAATACAGGTTTAGAAGGGCTCGCCTACTCGATTGGCAGAGTAGAGGCCTTAAATGTGCTCGTCTACTCAGCTAGCCGAGTAGAGAGCATGGATGTAATCTTCTGCTTAGCTGGTCGAGTAGAGTCTTAAAAGAGCTCATCTGCTGGACTGCGCGAGCAGAGAGACAAACTAATGTGCTAGTCGCCTCGGCCTAGCGAGCAGAGGCTTAGGAGACTCCGAAGGCGCTCATCTGCTTGGCTAGAGTAGATGCATGGGTTTAATGCGCTCGTCTACTCGGCAGAGGCTAAGACAAACGGAGCTTGTCTACTCGACTAGAGGCATTGGTCTATTGCGCTCGTCTGCTCGGCAGAGGCTAAGACCAAAGGTGCTCGTCTACTCGGTTAGAGCAGAGGTATGGGTCTGTACGCTTGTCTGCTCGGCAGAGGCTAAGACCAAAGGTGCTCGTCTACTCGGTTAGAGCAGAGGCGTGGGTCTGTGCGCTCGTCTGCTCGGCAGAGGCTAAGACCAAAGGTGCTCGTCTACTCGGTTAGAGCAGAGGCGTGGGTCTGTGCGCTCGTCTGCTCGGCAGAGGCTAAGACCAAAGGTGCTCGTCTACTCGGTTAGAGCAGAGGCGTGGGTCTGTGCGCTCGTCTGCTCGGCAGAGGCTAAGACCAAACGTGCTCGTCTACTCGGTTAGAGCAGAGGCGTGGGTCTGTGCGCTCGTCTGCTCGGCAGAGGCTAAGACCAAAGGTGCTCGTCTACTCGGTTAGAGCAGAGGCGTGGGTCTGTGCGCTCGTCTGCTCGGCAGAGGCTAAGACCAAACGTGCTCGTCTACTCGGTTAGAGCAGAGGCGTGGGTCTGTGCGCTCGTCTGCTCGGCAGAGGCTAAGACCAAAAGTGCTCGTCTACTCGGTTAGAGCAGAGGCGTGGGTCTGTGCGCTCGTCTGCTCGGCAGAGGCTAAGACCAAAAGTGCTCGTCTACTCGGTTAGAGCAGAGGCGTGGGTCTGTGCGCTCGTCTGCTCGGCAGAGGCTAAGACCAAAAGTGCTCGTCTACTCGGTTAGAGCAGAGGCGTGGGTCTGTGCGCTCGTCTGCTCGGCAGAGGCTAAGACCAAATACGCTCGTCTACTCGGCTAGAGCAGAGGCATGGGTCTGTGCGCTCGTCTGCTCGGCAGAGGCTAAGACCAAATACGCTCGTCTACTCGGCTAGAGCAGAGGCATGGGTCTGTGCGCTCGTCTGTTCGGCAGAGGCTAAGACCAAATACGCTCGTCTACTCGGCTAGAGCAGAGGCATGGGTCTTATGCGCTCGTCTGCTCGGCAGAGGCTAAGACCAAATACGCTCGTCTAGGCTGAGTAGAGGCCTTCATGGCTTCTTTACTCAGCTTGGTCGAGTAAAGAGCTAGGAATTTGAAGGATCTCTGCTCGGTCCGATAGGTAGTGACTTAAGGATTCGAAAGACCCCTGCTCAGTCTGATGAGCTGAGAGGTAGGAGTCGATTGAGGCTCTTCCACTCGTTCTAGCAAGCAGTGAGCTAGGAATCCGAAGGATCTCTACTCGGTTTAACGAGCAGAGAGGTAGGAGTCCATTAGAGTACATGTTACTCCAACGAGTGAGAGCTAGGAATCAAAAAGAGCATGATTGCTCTACGAGGCTTACATGACTCCTTAAGAAAGGAGTATGAGTGCTTAGCTGGACCAATGTTTAAGCGACCCTATATTGAGATGAGGCCGGGTGCCCGGCTAAACCAACGCATATGCCCTTACTGAAGGTGCGCCAAATGATTAATGGCACTGTGATGCTGAGCTTCTCAAATAATTGATCATGAGCGGCTAAAGCACAATTAAGGTACTAATGAGTGAGCCTTGTAATATCTCTTTTTTAGGCTATTTTTATTTCTGGAATGACGACGCTCCTCGTCATTTAGAAAAGGTGTGTGGTCATTACAACGGTTTTGGTTATTCTCGTGATGCACAAGGCAAGATTATTTTTTAATTCACCGTTCGGGTGACCTTGGACGTTGGTTGCAAAAGCTCTCAGCGTAATGATGAGAAGGTTAGGTGAGGCATCAATGCATAGGTTGTCGTTGACAGATGATGGTTTGTAGTGCTCGGTCAATTCGAGAGGGACGATTGACCAAGGCTTGAAACTGCTTGATAGATTCTTACATGGCATGAGTGGTGATGAGCTGGTCGTGCTGCTCAGCCATCGTATGAGGGGAAGTGGAGGCTCCGTGCAAGAGTGGTCGTAGTATTATATACATGTAGCCCCCCTGACTAAGAAGGCATAGATGTAAAGATGACTGCTTAGTCATTGGGTCTAGGGCATACTTACAAAACTTTAAGTACATAGCCTGTCGGCTCAGGTGGACGAACAGGTAAAGCTAGAGGATCATAGCTTGTTCACATGGCTAAACAAGAAGATAAAGCTATGGGACCATGATTTGTTGAAATAGTGTATGGTCAAAACGTCACCGGATGGGCAGTAAAAAATGGTGTCGTACTCTGTCGATATGTTGGCCGGGGATGTGCAATAAACTTAGGCAAATCTGGCAAGTAAGGCCATTGATTTGCCAGTTGCAAAGGCACGAGCTATCCGGGCTACCGAATGTACTAGCGATGTTATCAGCGTACGCATGCAATTATCTTAGAGCTACCAGACTGCTGGTAACGTGTGCCTTTTTACTGTGAAAGTCATCTTGTTACGTCAAGCCAGCATGATGCTATAGCTGAAGCTTTATGTGTAACTAAAGCCACAAAGGGCTGTGAACTTGTTTTTCACTTATAAAGTGGTTTGCAGTAAAAACCTCTTAACAGGAAAAAATATGTCGCGAAAATTATCAAGAGAGCGCATAAGCTGATAAAAACAACTGCATTTTAGCACTAAACTGGTAGTAATCATACGCTGTGACACCATTATTACCCTGTCGCCTAGACAAGTAAGATGTGTCGTATTGCATGACACAAGTGGGGCATAATAGAAATTATGAGCACTCAGATGGTCTGAAGGTGCTTCGCCAATTGAAGCAATTGGCCGACGCTAGACCAAAAAATGAATAGGTCTACGCTAAAGTATTTAAGTATTTGCGGGCATATGTTAAGCGTGCCAACACTTAGAATCATAGTTGTTGTGTATTATGTCGTGTACAAACAAGTATGCGTGTATACAAGTTTTAGCGACGAATATAGTCATTCATGCGCAGGATAGATAATTCACATTATAAGATTTAAATAAATCTTGATTGTGGGCAAGAACAAAAATACGCGAAAGTACGGGGTTAAAACATAATTTCTTAAGATGGAAAGAGTGCACCTGATGAAGTCGGTTTCTCTTTCACCAAAAAAGGACCAACTGTGGTGTCGCCACTGTGCATCATTGGTGATCTGGCCTATCTTGCATCTTGCCTGAGACCTGATGTATGGGGTCAGCCTCTCAGATTCTCTTTCAAGAGAAGGGGTGTTATGACGTCGCCGTGAAGGGAACCATCCCAAAGATTGGGTTTTGTGTAACAACAGATTTGTCAGATCTGATCAGGTCCTTTCCAAGGATGCCGAAGGTCGCGCTTCTAGTGGCTATGACGCTCTCATGGTTATCAGATTAGTGGTAATGTATGCGTCTCCATTTCACAAGTCAACATGTGACGCTTGGCCTGCAGGAGCCTTTGAAGCTCTTAGCGTAACTAAAGCCACATGGGTTGTGAGTATTCTTTGAACTATGTAGTGGGGTGCGATATAAACCCTCGTAACAGGAGAAAACATGTCATGGGAAAATGTAGCAGGGGAGCATTAAGGTAACTATATTTTTAACGCTAAAATATGAGTAATAATCATGCTTTGTGATACCATTACTACCTTTTCGGTTTAGACAGTTGGATGTGTCATATTGCGTAACGTAAATGGGGCATAATAACAAGAAATTATTAGCCCTTCGATGCCTGGAAGGTGCTTAGTCAAATGAAGCAATTGGCCAATGCTAGACCAAAATTTTAATAGGCTTAGGCTAAAGTATTTAAGCAATACCGAGGTGCATGCTAAACGCGCCAACACTTAAATATATAGCCGTTGCATATAATGTCGTGTACAAACATGTTTGTCTACTATGTTTTTAGTGATGAGTACAAGATGTGTGGCTACACACGTGAAGGCTTTGAAAGAGCATATGGCATGGGTGTAAATAAGACTTGGTTATGGGTCTTAAACATATATATGCAAATTCATAGGCTTAAAAGCATAAAGCTGAGTAATGAAAAGAAATCACCTGATAGTTTTTTCTAGGTTCTCTTTCAACAAGAGCAGCAGTCATAGCGCCGCTGCTAGTGAAGCCGTGTTCCATCGAAGATTTGGCACAATTGGAGGCAGGTTCAGCCATTTCCCCTTGAGGTTTGTCAATTGATGGCGAAGGCCCTTTGTTTACTGATCTCCATGGTGGAGGCTTGGACGGAACACCGGTGGCAGTGGCGTATGTCTGGCGACGGCAGAAACTGGGCCGGAGTTGTGGCAGCAGCCCACCGTTCGATGGTGACGTCGTGCGGTTGCCTTGGCCGCAGTTGCAGGCTATGGTGTGCGCGATTGTTGTTGATCGCGATTTGCAGTGGTTGGTCCACGATTGGCGTGGCTAGTTGTGATGTTGACATGTTCTGCCGTCGGTGATCTCGCGGCGGAGCTGGCAATTATGACGGCAACGTCGACGGATCTGGTGCAGCCCCCGCAGTATGTAGCCG
This sequence comes from Escallonia rubra, assembly GCA_033065855.1. Taxonomy (NCBI): domain Eukaryota; kingdom Viridiplantae; phylum Streptophyta; class Magnoliopsida; order Escalloniales; family Escalloniaceae; genus Escallonia; species Escallonia rubra. Next base: position 58,638 of record JAVXUO010002297.1, on the reverse strand, counting down.
GTCATGGTGGTCCGGCCACGTTGCTTAGCGGATTGTCACAGATTGGGACGGCACAACGACGGGGTTTAGATCGGTGATTTGGCGGTGTGGTCGTCGATCGTAGCGTGTGTTTGGCGGCAGTGGCGCTAGAAGGAGGGCCCATGGCGATGGGCTGTTTAGTGTGGCTATAGCATCCCGTCATTTGGTGACGACGACTGTTCCGGTCACGACAGCGGCAAGGCAGCAAATTGGCGAAGGCCCATGGCGGCGATGCTCCGTCTTCTATGTTTCTCCAATCTCTGTTATTTGCCTCTCTTTTTTTGTTGTAACTCCGTGGTGATCGGATAAAAGAACCGTTAGGTATGGTCAGTGAATTCGCCGATTATGGAGAGGTTGACTAGAGGAGGAGGCGCAGATTTCGGCAGCCCCTTATTGGTGGCAAATCTGGTGACGCAGAGGCAAGAAGACGAATTGCGACGGCGTGACGTTGGGCGGAATGGAGTTGGTGGGGAGTTGGCCGGAGTGGTGCCGGCAACTCGTCGCTCGTTTGCGACGGCATATAATTCTCAGTTGTCGCTCGGTTGCGACGTCAGATAATTCTTGAGACTGTGATTGGCGACAACGATTGCTGTCATGTGGAGGGGTCGCGAATCTTCGGTAGGCGATGCCGTGATGGTACGGCCGTGGTGGTTGTTGCTACATCCTGCAATGGTTGTTGGGACACCTAGACTGATGGGAATGATCCATTGAGCGGTGGACAACAAAACGGCAGCATATTGTGGTGGCGACAGTTGGGTTGATGGCCAACAAAAAATCCACGGCGGTGGATGGCCCATTGCTGACGCCGTGACGTCCTACCGACCGGAGGACCACCTGTCGATGGCAGTTGTATATGGCCACGTTGAATACCATTATGTGTTTGCTTTTCATTTACAGGGAATGATGTTAGTGGGGTTGTGTCGCGATGGCAATGATGCGGTGGTAGCCTAGCGTGGTTAGACAGAGCATCGTCGCGCAGTGAACACCATTGTCGACCAACAACCATATGTGGGCCCCTTTGTGCACCGACAGGATTGTGGATGGTTCTCCGGTGGTTGTTCCGAACTCTTCTTACGCCCAACAATGTGTTTGCTTCAAGATCGCTTGGCTAGTCGGTCCCACGGATGGCGCCAAAATGTTGTGGCCAAAAATTGACCGGGACCGAAAGAGCACGCGAGCAGACCTGCAAAGCACAACACGAGCAAACGGTGACGCGCCGGGACCCCGGAGGGGGCTCCGGCGGAGAGTCTCCGATGCCTAAGTCAGTAAGCCATTTTGAGAGAATAGCTAAAAATAACTTAGATCCTTAGAACTTACCTTCTTCCTCCCCCTTTCTTCCATTTTATAGGAATGTATTTAAAGGGTCGGTTACTTGTCATAATGGGTAGTTCTCCTCATTGGTGGGAGGTTACCAGGTTTTAATGGGCAGTTAACAAAACATGATGGGTGATTATTACCCATAATGGGAGAGTGGGAGAGTGGGTAAATGCCACTTCCCAGCTCTCCAAAAGTCACCGGGCAGTTTCAGAACTCTCTGATTGCGACACGTGTCGCTCTCCCATAGGTGTATATTTTTACCCATATCATGTATGATGGTAATCGTATTTATAGTATTCACTCATTGCAATATTCCATATACAAGAATATCTATTGCTATTGCATTGACTTGTAGGAAAAGAAAGCAGGGGAACAAAAGAGCAGATTGAGAAAAAGAAAAAAAAGGACTAAAATGCACCTATCTAACAAAGGACATCAACTAAGTTGACGAGGAGATTACGGAAGAAGATTGAGAAAATGGCCAGAAGTATGCTTACCCAACAAGATTGAGAAAATGGCCAAAGTATGCCTACCCAACAAATGTTGTCAGGATGACATGACCAAAATTGATGAGGAAATTCATAAAAAGGTTATATGTGCCTATATATTTAATATGTCAAATGTGCAGGCAATACTCAGGCTATCCCTTAGTTGTCCTAGACAACTAAATGTTAAAACATAAAAAGCCTACAAGTTGAAAAGGTCACTAATATAGAGTCCTAACAACGGAAGAAGTTTTCACCCTCTAATTCTTATTGTTTGTGTAGAAAAATTCTAGTCTTGCATGAATTATATGTGACGTACTAATTAGGAAACTATTATAAGTATACAAGAACTGGTGCGTCTCGTTAAAGAACGAAGTAGGCAACTCTAACATCGAAGACTCGTGTTACTGATTAAACTTTAAAACTGTCAATTTAAGGTAAGCATCTCTCCATCCTAAAACCTATGAGACCGCCATCCTTTTTCCAATGCTCGCTATCCCAAGTCAAATAGGCATCATAGAAGGTGTGTGTCTATGTAAGAATGCCGACATTCGAAATTAGTTATAAAATAACCTATTCCACCAAGTATTGCTAAGACTAAGAAAGGTTGGAGGTTCCAAGGTTAGTAACTAAAAACGTGGTGTGGCACAATTACACGGAGTCCTGCAAGGACTGCAATTGATAAAAGATGGAGGACACGATGAAGGGGTGCTGGAGACGGATTCGAAGGAGGCCAAAGAACTCATCACACAAATTGATAATCCTTGGCACCCCCTCAACAATCTCATAATGGACTGTCGTTTCCTTATGAAGGCCACACATACCACCATCCTACATGTGTTGAGAGAAGGAAACAAGTGTGCTGATCTTTTAGCTGAGCACGGAGCGAAGCAAGATCTACCTTTTGTAAATCTGGAATCCTCCCCCCCCCCCCCCCCGGGAGCTAGAAGCCCTTCTTAGGCATGATGCCGAAGGAACCAGCTATGTCCGTCTGTAATTGACGCTTTAATTTTAATGTTATTCCTTTGAACAAAAAAAAAAGGTATGTATCCATTCGGGTCCCATTTTCAACCATCAGTATTGTTTTTACTACCTATCTAACTCCAGTCCCGCAGCACCCCTTCACCTATGCCTGCTCCATGTCGCCTGTGCCTCCCCCTTCCCCTTCCCCTTCCACTTCTCCAAACTTTTTCTCCAGATCTGCCGCCCACTCCCTCACCCCACGCCGCCGGCAGCCCAAGCCCCCTCCCTCGCCCTACGCCACCGACAGCCAGCCGCGTCCCTCGACCCATGTCGCCGGTAACCCAAGCCCCACCTCACCGCCGCTGCAACAGATCTCCGCACTGAGCAAGCCGCAGCATTGGGAGCCCCCTCTCCCCTCCGTCGTCACCCTCAACTGCATCGAGGACACCACCTTGAATGTCCTCCTCCGCTCGATCGCCTTCGTCGTCGGTCCGCCGGATCTTCCGGGAATCGGACGGATCCGACTCCTCGTCGATCTCCACCGACAGATTGGTTGTGGTCGTTGTCGTTAGCCATTGATTAAGGCGGCGAGTTGGATTTGTTGGGTCACCGATTGAGGTGGAGAAGGGGAAGTGGGATGGGGGAAGAAGATAGGAGAAAATGGCTGCCGGCGGGGAAGGGAACTGCCGGCGATTAAGTAATGGCATTTAAAAACCCTAATTTGAACAAATGAAACCCTAATTTGAACAAACGAAACCCTAATTTTAATTTTTTTTTTAAATATTCAGTATATACAGTACAAGAGGCAGTATCGTTATTTTAAAAATACGTATTGATGACATCATAAAAAAGTACACCTTTTTTACGGAACCCTGTCGGATGGACACGGGTGATACATTTGAAACACTTTTGGTCACGGAATATTACATTTTGAAACTTTGTGTCCTTGACTGTAATTACCCCCTAACCTCAGGGACATAGATGTAATTAGCCCTTTAGATATTGACAATAAGTAATTTTACTCATGTTAATTATCTCTTAGATGGTTCACGCCCAACAACATAATGAAAATGAATCATAGTTTAAAATTAACTAAACAAGCGGTAATTAAGTTCACGAATCTTTACTCATTAGTATCACAAAAGCGTATTCCTAAAAATATCTAGAAAAAGAAGGGTTATTAGGCTCATTCTGTTTTTCCTATTTATTAGGATTTCTGCCTTTCATTGACGGGGCTCTTGTCGGTCACTTAGGGCTTCAAATTCCATAGAGGGCTTTGAGGTTTAGGGATTTTTTTTCTGGGACACGATTGGTTTGGTCAACCAGCTATAGAAGCTTTACTAGCAGGGGTACCATTCTCAATTCTGCATCCATCGATGCATGTCAAACCAAGACCGATCAATGTCTTGAACTGAACAGAATTGAACTTTAGAACATCTAATCTCCCATTTGCCTCAGATAGGGGTTGTCATGGGTTCCAATAAAACTCATAATTATTAGGGGACACCCGACATTTTCAGTCAACCTGTGTCAAGTACAGTTTAACCTGGGTCAAGTACAGTTTATCGGGTAAACCAAAATTCTTAAAGGAAGCTAACATAATCCTCAAGGATGTCAGAGCCTAACCATGACTCCTAACACTATCCGGGCTCTATAACGGTGGCAGCCTCATGGAGCGGACTAGCCTTGAACTTGGCCTGTCTGAGGAACCTCAGTTGGAGTTTGGTTTGTATCAACCAGCCTGAATGAACTTACCCTGAAACAAACCACATAACAACTACGCAGACAAGATCGTACCGAAGTCCACATTTTTATGTGTTCTTCCACCAAGTTTCTCCAAGAAATAGCTCCAAAATGGTGCATTAAGCTTGTAAGCTCATCTGAAAAGACTTGTTCGAAATCTGGTAACGGCTCCTACAGTTAATTTATAGGTCAAACCTATGAAAAAATTATTAATTTGTAACCTTTGTTAATTTGAACTGAGATTTAATCAGTTTTTTTAGTTTTTGACAGTTAATTTAATCATTTATAGATTTTTATCAAGTACTAAACATATCGATTAAATTAGATTCAACTGTCCATAATTAATTGATTAAATTAATTAAATGATTTAAATTAAATATTAATTAAATTAAACTAGATTCAGCTGTCCCAAACAAGTTCCGTTAGCCTAAGACATGACTTATATTCAAAGTTGACCAACAGAACGAACTATTTGACGCACCAAAGAAAATGAGCTACAAAATTGGACCTTCCAAAGTGCTAAATATACTATAGAGTACACCCACCTTATTCCCTAGTAAATATATCTACTCTCTGTTCAAGAGAAGCGATGGGCAGAAGTCAAACTATATAGCTAAGAGTAGATCATAGGAACCTAATTTACGTTATCACCTTGTATGCAACTATGTGACGGTAATGGTACAATATTTCAATTTCCATAACACTAGAGGAATCATTTACGTTTTCTTTTTCGAAAGGCGAGCAATACACAATGGGAGCGCCTGCCAAAGAAGTATTAACATTTGACTTGTAATAAACAAAATATTCCTTGCTTAGTTAAAACTTTCATGGCCGTCTCTTATGTGATTATCTGCTCACTTTTTTTCTCCGGTGAGTACGCAACCACTGCGGCGATCAACTGGGAGCCTAACCTCTATGCACTTTTTGCTGTGTGGGGTATATCGTGTCGATAACGATTGTCGACAATGGTGCATTAAGCTGGTTAGCTATATTGAGGAATCATGGTACAACGAGAGATGCGTGGAAGATGGATTTATGACACTCTTGAAGTTGCTCATTGCACCAGATCCGATGACCCTCATGAATGAAATCAAGCGTAGAGCTTGTTTGAAAATGATTCTCATAAACAGATCCAAGACTAAATCACAATTGCTCTGCAAAATCAGCTTTAATTTTTCTTTTTAACAAGATTAGCTTTAAGTTATGGATGGTTTTCGTGAACAGAGAAAAACTAAACCAATTTTAGTGTGACAAAATGGCAAAGAAATTGAGTATTTGAATAAAAATACTATTTATTTATGATCATTACTTATTTGAAAAAAAGATTTAATTGACTTTTTAGTTTTTGAAAGCTGATCTAATCAGTTTTATATTTTTGTCAAGTACTTAACAACCTAGTTAAATGTAAGTTAAATTGGATTCAACTATCCATAATGAACCGATCACAAACAATTCTTCTTTTCGTATACCTAAACGTAAGTTAAATTGGATTCAACTATCCATAATGAATCGATCACAAACAATTCTTCTTTTTCGTATACCCAAGTATAATGCATAAACCTTGACACCACGACAGCTTACCATGGCTGCCGCCACCCCCCTTCTAGCGGCAATGATGAGCAATGTAATTCAACCCTGCTCAGCACTCTAAAATTGTGGCACTAATATGAAAACTTTAGGAGGTAACGGGTGTAGTGCACCCGTTAATTGGAAAAAAATTATCTGCAATGCATCTTTGCTGTAATGGCTTTAGTGCCAAAAATATTGCCAATAAAAATATTTTATCGATCTAATCAAAACTTATAATGACATTTTTTATAATACGTTTAGTGACATTTTTTGTGTATAGTCCCCGTTGACTTGGCTGTCCTTTAACTTTCAAATAAACTCATATCCCTCTTAATTGCACGAAAATTATCTCAAACCTGGTTTTCAAGTCTATACATAAAAACATCTGAAGGTGAGCAACCACTTTCTACCATAAATCCCTTCTATCCCTGAGAATTCTTCTCCTGTTCTCCTTTCCGTCCGTGCGTCCAACCCTGTAACAATCTCTCTTCTCAATACTTTCATGGTCTCAGCTTTCATATCTCATCTGGGTGAGTTCCCAATTGGTCGTTGATGTTAACAAGATGCTGGACTCTCTTATATCCAACTAAATGTTCCCGTTTCTCCAAAGTATTCTTTCCAATTCGGGGGAGCGTCCAAGTATTATGTGGAAGTAGCACTTCAGTCAGCTGGTTCGAGGAAGTGGGAAGATCATTTGGATCTATTTTTCAAGTGGAATACACCTTGGTAAGTAAGTTCTGGCCAGGAAATTGAGCGCACTTCAGTTAGTTTTGCAAGTAAAATCATACATACCATTGATACTATTACAGCACCTTATGTTCCGAAGGTTCAAAGTTCACCAACAGAAGCATTTGACGCACCAAAGAAACATGAGCTACAAAAATTAGACCTTCCAAAGTGCTAAATATACTAGAGAGTGCACCCAATTCATGCCCTAACAGTTGAGGAAGCCACACTACTTGCCTGCCAAAACCATACCCTTACTGGGCATGCTTTGCCTGTGACGAGTCGGGTTGAGTTTGGAGATGATGTTTGTAAAAGCATGCTACTTAGGGAGTAGAATATTTAGGGTGGTCTGGACCATCGTATCCTGGGAGAGGATGTTTCCTAGATAACATATTCACAGATGTTTGGTACTGTTTTGTTTATTTCGCAGGGGAGAGAGATCATTACCCTCTACCTGCAAACAGATAAATTCATGAAATGCCTAGCTCTTACGGCAAAGCAGTCAAAGCAACATGGGCTGCAAGAACAGAGACACTGCAGTTGCTCATGGAGTTGCTGCCAGGACTCAGGTGAGGTAGAAATAGAATAATGTTGTTTCAATAACTAAATCGCATAGTACTATCCTTTCGGTAACAAATGGGATGCGGATATTGCAGCAGCGGATGTGCATATCTCTGAACAAACAGCTAATAGAAAGTGTAAGCAGGACGACAAAGATCAAACAAGCAGCACAACAGATGGAGAAGATCCTGTGGCACCAAATTGCCTAAGGATGTCATTGCCAACACTTCGCTTGGTTGTTCTCCATAGTACAGTGTTGATGTTACAAAACGAGAAGCATAAAATGTGGGGCGTAACTGCAATGCTATCAAGCCTGGTCATCCGAAATACCGTGGAAAAAATGCAGAGCTTAAACAGCAATTGCCCCAACTTATTAGCCCATGAACTTTTCCTCTTCATGGATACCATTAAGAACTCCAATAACCATCACACAGACTCATACGCCAAGGCAGATAGCCTAGCCAGGACAACATAAATGGAACAATACAAGGAAATTGAGTCACCGACCCAAAAAGGAAAGTTGGAACCGACATCATATGAACATCAAAGAATCCGAGTAGAAGTACAAACGAAACAAAAATTAATTTGTGTTTTTTGATGTTTTCCTTGGATCATGTCACCAAAAAGCCTAGGAACTTTGGGACCACAGAGCAGCTATATTATCTTCACGTCCAAACTTTTTCCATCCATGACACTCTTTTTCCACTGTCTCCCTCTTGTAAGAAGACCAAATCCAAATCCTTCAATGCCCTAACTCAAGCATACCAAACAAGCCTAACAGCAGATGCCATACAAAGAAACAACCAAAGACACAACATGCATGGTGAATGCACAAGTTATACTGCCACCTATGTTCATTAACAGAAAAATGAATTTTGCGGTTCTGCTTTTGTGTGGCTTTTTCTGAGGTATCCTTCCTTCTAATAAAATGCCAAGACAAAAACAGAGAGATTTTACATCACGAGTACTCGAACCCATTAGTATCAAACATCATATACGTGAAGAATATAACTTACATGCTATGGAAAACACTTTCTCCAGCCATGTATACTAGGGGAAAATGAAGTCATATATGGGACTGCGTAGAGTCTCTACAAATTTTTGTATGCGCAGTTTCAGAGATCAAACCGCGTCATGACATAGATACCAACTCTTTGGACCATGCAAGAACTCGTAGTTATAAGCCATAATCAACATAGCTATTTCGAAAACTGACATCTGCACTATCGTTTAGTCAATGCTGTAGCACAAAAATACTTCTCACGTATGATGTTGCAAACAACTTTAAGATTTTTCATCAAAATTTAGCAACCAAAGGCAGGAATACAATAAATAAGAGAATTGTCTTACCTTAGAAACGATATATCCACCTGAATCATGATCTAAAAACCAACAAGCAATATTGATATTATCAGGGGTACATCTAATCTCTAGAACACCATTTGAGGTCCACAAAGCTGGAAGTTTTTAAGAGGAAAAGGAAAAATGAGGAGGTAAGAATAGCCAGACCTGCCAGCTAAACATCATGTCCACGTAAAACATGGCTAAGCACACGGACTATTAGCCATTACAGCTCCCTTACATTCATAAACATCACTCATTAGGGCCAATCTTTTTCATGTCTATCACAAGGTGCAAGATGCCGATTTCCTGATAATGAGCAATGGTAAAATGCCAATATATATATTTTTTAACCATGTGAGCATATATTAAAGGATGATAATATCCATCGACATAAACTTAAGAATAGAGAACTCAATTAGCATCCGACTTCACTGTTAGATAATGGATATTTAGGAAATGAAATTCTCAGTCTACTTGGGCAAGACATTAACCAAAATACTTGAATTACTTACCTTAATACATATCATGAGATTACACTTAATTCCCATTTTATCAATCCTAACCAATTTTATTTCGTTGACCATCGCTCAGGTTCGACATGCTTTGGAATTTCACCTAGAGCCGCGACTAGGTACACAAAAGTAGCTGGCTTTGGCTACACGAGTCCTTCGTTTCAACACTCAATTACCTGTCCATTCTTTATTAGAATTTAAGTTCAGAGGACAAGACTAGCTTTACGCTGCCTGTCACCTGTTGGAATCCTCGGGCTCAGAACCGGCTACATAAACTATGAAACCAAAGTTTATACCCTGAGGTTAAGACCAAGATAAATCAAAACAAGCATAAAAAACATAGGATCACAGCACCCTTTGGCAGTTTGCCACACTTAGTCTCCAGCGAGGCACAACATCTAACGAAAACACCAATCAAGAGGAAAAGCAGTAAGACATTGAAATGCTCTTCCAAAAGAGGGGGAAAAAGCTTGCAGATCAAGGATATATTCAAGAAAGTTTTCCATCCACATTGCAAGACTATGATCTGTAATATTAAATTGTGGAATAATTGATTTAAACTTCATACCAGCCGACATATTTATCTTAGTCGAGAAAGAACCACTGAAGAAAAGCTCTCGAAAACCAAGGTTATAACCTCGGGGCAAAATATTTTAAGTAAGAGAGGGGAAAAGCCTCCTATTGTACACAAAAAGGAAAAAAAAAGTCCACATATTGCGAACTCGAAAATAGTTTAACAAACCCTCTATTTTTGTCAAAGGAAGCTGAAAAAGGTGGGGGGAGAAAAAGGAATGTAAGCATATAAGTACCTCAAAAAGTCTGCAGGCAACAATGAAGATAAGCAAGTCCAGCAGCATGATTCCTTACTACACAAAAACACTCAGTAAGCATCCCAATAATCATCTCCGCCGAGGCTACTATCACCCAAAATTAACAATCCAAGCTAACATGATCGACACATAATCCAGCAACCAAAGACAACCTTATTCAGACACATCACAATGGCAACCTCTAAATGTTTTTTCGCTTGCTAAAAAATGCCTTAGCGGCAATACTGTCCTTTTAGCAGCCCGTGTAAAAGCATAACAAAGTGTAAAAACAGACGTTTTCAAACCTATATATATTACAACAAACTACTCGCATTTATAAGACAGAAGGACAAGCATACTCAAGAGCCCGTGCTCGTTCGCACCTCATTCGTCCCTTCTTTTAGAATCTAAGCGCCTCTGATGAGCGACGTTAGAGAAATTCACCGAAAGATCCGAGTAAAGCGACCTGACCTTCGCGATATTACCGTTGATCTCTCGAATGATGGTGATGTTGTTGACCAGATTATCTGGAATCTTCGACATGTGGTTCTCGTTGACCTGCTGTATTAGAGCCCGATTTCGGTCCAACACCGACTGAACGTCTCGAAAACCCGCGCTCAGAATCTCCCATGCCTCGGCGTCGCACTCTTCTCCGCAGTCGTCGCCGTATTTTTCGGCTCCGGCGAAGCGGGGTCGTTTGTTGGTGGTGGAATTCGGAGCTTTGGTTAAGGTTTGGGAGGTGTCGTCCATGCTCGAATCCGCCGCAGATGACGAATCAAATGTCGCCATACGTGTGCAGTCATACAGTTCGTGTCTCTTGCCCGGCGCGCGCGCGTGTGTGTGTGTGTGTAGATTTTGCAGCAAAAGGAGAGTTTGTCTGTTCCGTAGGAGTTGATGAGACAAGAAATGAAGGCGGTTAGCTGACCTCTACGAACTTAATAGAAATGGCGGTTGTTTTTTATGAAAGAGCCAATAGGATTGCAACTTTGGGCTGGACGGACTTAAGTGCATATCATTTCTAATGCACTCATATGCGACTAGCCATGAAATTTTTAGTAAGTACGGATTAGACACGGATTTTTTCAAGGTTATAAATTAATTTTTATTGAGCGTATCAATTACCATCTAGATTTATTAACTAGTCATTATAATAAATAAATATATATAGTGAAGTTTTAAAATGGATTTAAACATAAGCATGGAAGCAGCAAAGTTTTAAGACAAAATCAAAGTAAAAGAAAAAAAAAAGAGTCGTAAAACAATCTTAAGAAGTTTAATCTTATAATTAGAATTAAAGCAGAAAAAAGAAAAGGAGTCTTTAAAAGTTTCCAAAAGGATTTTAAAGACTAAAGGAAAAATTATCTCTTTGATAATACATAAAATCTATATGTAACTTACATCATATAAGTTGGGCGGGCTAGACTTTTCACGAGCTGGACGGGTCTTTAAAAAAATCTTTGCCCATGTTCAGCTTATATATTTTACAGGCTCAAAATTTTTTGGATGTCGTGCTTTTAAAATGTGTTTGGAATCACGTAATTGATGGGATTTTATTTCAAATACTCATATTTTGTTGTTTGGAATATTAGAACAAAAGGATTGGATTTGGATTTCATGAGATTTGACTGAATTTTTTTTCTATAGTTTGAAATTCGATTAAAAATGGTCAGATTTCATGGGATTGAATTTACTTGAATTATAAGTAATTATTTACCTATCTTATACTTTCTGAATCTTTCTAACAATGAATTCACTGCCCACTGTATTCATTGCCGCAACCGCCACACTAATTTTATTACTGCCAGCGGCACCATTACTGGCACCACTGTCGCCACCACTATTGCCACTACCACCACCACTACCACCACAATCGCCACCACTACTGTCGTCACCACCACCACCATTGCCACTACTACCGCCACCACTACTGTCACCACCACCACCACCACCACTACTGCCACCAGCATCACTATTGGCATCACTTGACCACCACCAGTTACACCTCAATATCACCACCACCACGATCATTACAATCACTTGACGATCATTACAATCACTTGACCACCCCACCACTTCCACCATTGATGTCGCTACCATGTGTGATGTCGCCACCACCACCACTATGTTGGGGCACTAGCACACTTGAAACTACTTACCATTTTTTTATCTTAAGTCAAAGATATAATTGTTTAAAAGTTTATTACATTTCCATTTCCTTTGTTCTCCAAAAACAAAATAAGAATTATGTGATTTGACTTCCATTCCAAATAAAAAAAAAAAACTGAATAGAATTCCAAATCTAATTTCAAATTTAAAATCCAAATCTTAAAATTCTTTCCAAAGACTAGCCCATATATTTTTCAGGCTCAATATTTTTGTGGGCCTTTGAAAACCTCTACCCATACCCAATTCATATTTCTTACAAGCTCAAAAGTTTGTGCCCACGTCCACTACGAACTCTATTAAAATAAGCTCATACCTATATTTCTATGGATTGCTCACTGGTTGTCCACCTAAGTTACACCAATACTAGCTAACCAACGACGTGAGAGAATAAGACCTCTACCGTCTGAGAAGTCATCCACCTCATTTGTTCTCTTGCGTATTATACCTTGTCGTGTATATATCTAGACCTAACAAACAGGTCGACCCACCTAGTATAGGTAATACTCGTATGGATATGGTTACTATTGGTCCGGCTAAAAATTACTCAGTTTTCTCGAGTATTCATTTCCTCTATCTGGTACTCTAACTGGCGGTCCAGGTAGATCCGCGGGTAAAAATGTCAGATTAAGTGTGCGGCCAGTCTACGAGTCACGATCGATGGCAAAGATTGGGTAGTGGTACGTCCAGTCATTTTCCTCAGTAAAATTCGTGACGATTGATGGTGGGGTCCATGACGGTGACGATAGAAATGGATGACAATTTTGTGGTAACAACCTAACTGTGGGGAAGCGAACGTCGAAGTTGCTGGTGGAAGACAAAAGTGGACTTTGTTGTGGACGCCGGAGTTGCTGTGGATAGAGAAACAAAGAAAGACGGGCCAAGTGGAGTGTAGACTGTGCTTGTTGTATAATGAAAACTAAATCCCCAAACCCTAGAGAGTTTCTTTTTTTATACTCACTCTGTCTAACATAATTTGATCAACTTTTTTTTTTGCACGCAAATTAAAGATTTGAGTGATATATTTTGTATTTCTCATTTTATCCTTTAGAGAGAAGATAGGAAAAAAGTGGGTCAAAAAAGAGAAATGTGTTAGTAGAGTGTTAAATGCAGAAAGAGAAATGAATATAAAAGTGTAAGAAAGTGGGTCAGAGAGAGAAAATGAGTTGATGAAAATATAAATGTGAAGAGAGAAATAAAATAAAAAAGTATAAAAATGATAAATATGTAAAAGTACCTACATAATCTTTCTTAATTTGAAAATGAATAATTTTTATGATATGACCCAAAAAGAAAAGTTTATGACATTACGTGGGACGGAGAGAGTATATCACAAGTACCCAGGTAATCGTACCGACCGTAATTGAACCAGGCTTTTGTATTTGGTTCAAGTTCGGGTCAAATTCCAACTATCTGGGTTTTACATGCCCGTACTAAATCTTCGGTAACGGGTTGAGTTAACCCGCGTGTACGGGAATTTTTTTTACCAGGTTCCTTTAGACCCCGTATTACAGTAAATGACGTGAAAGCTTTCACCCAAAACCAAAAGTTGATGCTCTATTTTCCTCCTTATCTGCGTTGCAAACTTCACTATAACTTTTCAAACTTCAGTACAATTTTTCTTAACACCAGTGAGAGGATAAGATGGTGCACAGATTCGAATTCCTTGTTGCAAATAGCAGATTATATATTTAAGTGACTAAAGAATTATTTAGGCAAAAACCCTCCATTATATTATATTTCGTAATTTTGACTACAAAAAAGGATTTAATTTGTTTTCAAACGGCTTGGCTAGTTGACAGGTGGTGTAAATCATCTCTTTGGTCTTACATTCAAACTCACTTCAAATCTCAACGAATACAATGAACTCGAGACAAGAGTGGAGAAATTACCCATGGATGGGTGAAGTGACAAAGGCTCTTGAAAAATAACCTCAAAGTCTCGAGTTCGACTCCCAACCAACAGGTCATACAAACTACAATTCTAATTATTTTAATTATTATTATTAAAAATAGAAAAAAGGAGAAACACGGCTACGCTTAACCCCGACTATCACATCAAAGTTCTCCTAGTCTCATAGGGCAATCATGACTCACCCCGGTACATAGCTGCATCGAAGCCATGCCTACCTGATTCAGCGGTCCTAATTTGCAAGAAAGCTAGCTCCAAATGTACAAACATGAAAGAGCAATCAATCGTCATCAGCAACTTAAGTTACAAACTTACAATACATATCAACATATTGTACAATGAAGCCTTGGCTTCAGCACGTTAGATGGTTCCTTCTCCCTGTCTCTAGATTTTGTCAACCTACAGACATTATACAACCAAAAGCATCTGCAGCCTGGGCCTTGATACTAGGACTACTTACTAGACATTGTTAATATACAAACTTGACCAAAAAGTCCGAAGTGAACTTTCCAGCCACAACTGATGTACAAAAAACTAAACTACTGTCGCTATATCTAGGCTTTGCTATCTCTAAGGCCCAAGGTTGGCAAAAACCTTACTAATCAAGACAAACAACCAAGCTAGGGGACTACTCCGTATCACTCGCGCAATCCAGAAAGCTGAATTCTGTCTGTCCTCCAAGCCTGATTAGCAATGTTCCCCTATTCTCTTCTCCCCATTCAATACCTTCTTTTTGAATGAGATCAATAACCTGCATGCATCAACCGGTAATAAAGGCACTGTTGAAACCCACCAGAAGTGTATACACCCACATACAAGAAAACCTGAAGTCCTAAACCAAACAAGAATACACAAGTACATATAGATATGGGTCTAAAATCTTTTTGCCTAGATGTATGCATTGGCGGCAAGTTTATATCTTTAGCAACAAAAGTTTTTCTACATGTACAGATTTGAAACCCCATAATTTAAACCGTCATCGATATCATGTTCCACACAGCGTAAGAACTCTTTGACCAGACATCATCCCCCACACGCAGATGCACAGAAGAAACTCAAACCTTCAAGGTGCCTGATTTTTTCGTATAAACAATGCAACTTCTTACGTTAAAAAGTGCCAAGCAGAGAATAAGTTGTTGCCGAGTTTTTCCTTCTACCCAAGATATCCATATCAAGAGTATTTATCTGACATATAATTCTACCACGTCAGAGCCCCGGGGTCGCAGGGAGAGAGGGGGAGGGAGGAGGGGGGTTGGGGTTGTTAAACAACTAAAGTTAGCCACTACAGATTCCGAACAACTAACAGTACAACATCCGTCAACAATAGCCCTTTTGAGTCTTTATTTTGATTGATTTGGGTATTTCAGTCTCATGTTCCCCTTTTACCTTTTCAACAACAATTTAACAGGCTCCAAAGAAGCGAATAGCTAGAAATCCATACCGATTGTTTCAGCTTCGACTTCCCCACGCCACGGCTCCCACATCCAGTGATAACTCTGAACAATTGCACAGCTGTAGAGGAAGCAAAGGGTATACATGTTAAATTTCCCAGCCAACTGATGAGGGTGTTAACATTTAAAAACAAAATATAATCCATATTATGGATGCACCAGATGCTTACAGCGTACATATGCACCAAATATCAGATGAAGCTTTAAAAGCCGCATTGCTTGTTTCACATGTTGCCCGTGTAGATCAATTGTTATGACGTTTTCAAAGCTCTTGTTTCTGCAATCCTTGGTAATGACTTAGTTCATCTACTAATATGGAAATAGAGATGATTAAGAAAAGAGACTTTTTTATCCACATTGAACAAGACCCACCTAGCTTCAAATATATCCTGGCTTGCCTTTTCATCTGCCTCTCGAGCCATTTTATTGTGCAACCTTCCCTAGAACAATGTAAAACTTAAATCAGTCCGCATTAATTTCCCAGTAGGTAAGTATATCAACCAGCAAATCTTATATTTGAGAAGTCACCGCACAACTACATCAGAAACCAGATACATACTGTATCATGTATTCCCTCCGTCCCACATAAATTGATCGTTTTTTTTTTTGGTACAGAGATTAATTTAGCTTATATATTGTGTGTTTCTCATTCTATCCTTTAAAGAGAGGAGGGGAAGAAAGTGGGTCAGGAGAGAGAAAATGAGTTGGTGGAGAGTTAAATGTAAATATAGAAATAAAATAAAATAAAAAAATGTAAAAAGAGTAAATATATAAAAATACCTACAAAATCTTTCTTAATTTGGAAAGTAAGCAATTTTTGTAGGACGGCCCAAAAAGTAATATGATCAATTTATGTGGGACGGAGGGAATATATACTTGCCGTATATATGCCCCTTAAAATTATACTTATGTTTGTGCTTTTTAACACTGGGAGCCCATCCGCCCCCAAGGTTGAAAAGGGCTCCCTTTTTCCAATGCATACAAAACCGTCCACCATGACCACGTGGACGGTTCTAGTCACTTCTTTTAGAAACAAAAAAGCAGTGCGCCAGAATGTCTCGCGCACTGTTCACAATGACCAAAATGCTCTTGGGCTATTTGAACAACATCCACCCCCCCAAAAAAAAAAAAACTCAAAACACACTCTTTCTTCCCTCTCTCTCTTCCCCATCCCTTTGAACAGCGACGACACCACCACCGAGGGACTGAACCAACACCACCGACCCCGCCAGTCACCACCATCACGGACCCAACCTCAACACCAACCACAGATCCACTACCACCACCACCACAGATCCCACAACGCCATTTATTGAAACCCAACTTCACTACCCACCACCACCGTTATCAAAATCAAACTCAGCATTCACCATCGCGCTTCAGCTCTGCCGTCGTCACCACCGCCTGTGACAAATTAGATCTGAAAATTCTACAACAACCCGCCACATGAAAACTCGTACCTTTTCAGATTAAAAAATCCAAAACTTTTAAGTCTAGCATATGTTGAGACAGATCTCGGGCATCCTTAGGGAGGTGCCAGAGAGTTCGATGGTGGTAGCCGGTCGGCCATGATGGCCGTGGGTTGTGGCACTTTTATGGGTAATGGACTAGACTTCTCTTTTGAATATTGGATTTCAATTTGTATTTTGAGTGGATTGACACAAGGGTGATGGAGTCTGATTTGGAATGTGGTGAGGTTGGTGGAGGTTGTATGCACGGGGTGTGGCTGAAGGTGGAGAGAGAGAAAGAGAAGTGGTGGTGCTTAATGAAGGTAACTATGCTATGATAGTCGAGACGATGGGTTTTGCTTCTAATGATGGGCTATAATATGAGCAGCAAGTCTTTATATTTTTCCATTCTGACTTTGTTAAAAAGACCAGTATTCTCAATCCTACTTCTCTGATGCCAGTTTCTGTATGTAGAGGATAGAGGATTTTGTTGGTTGTGGTTGTAGAAGAAGAAAATAAGAAATTGAAAGTAAGGTTCAAAATTAACAGAAGAAGAAAAAGTGCGTCCAATAGTCTAGCGCACTAGGTTGGTGACCTACAAATATGTTTTGGAAAGCGCATTTTGGTCATTATGAACAGTTTGGTGACCTACATATATATTTTGAGAAAGGGAATTTTCGTCATTACGAACACTGCACCAGACTTCTTTTTCGTTTTTTAAGAAAGTGATACGGAGCGTCACGTGGCCGTGGTGGACGGCTGTAGAGGGGTTCAGAAAAGGGAGCCCATCCCTCCCCAACCGTTTAACAATACACAGTATAACATATACAACATATGCATTTGGAGTATAGATGAGAGTAAACTCAAGTAGAAGGTGAGATACTAAACATTTACTTGGATCCCATCCCCCGAAAAAGAAAAGAACACATACACACCACACACCTGATCAGAGAGGTGAGAAGCATATTCCCGTGCCCCATTTCTATATGCTGTTGCAGCCTGCAGAAGAAAATGTTTTTCATGCTTACTTTAAAAGGGAAACAATCCAAAACTATTATAGTACGAATAACGAAGTCCCTATCACCTTCTGATAGCAGGACTTCATCGAGTCCCAATGCTGCGTTGCAGATTTTCTGAACTCCTGATAGTCACTTCCTGCAGATACAATTCAGAGAAAAGATCAAAGTCAATAGCTGGGCAACGGCCCAACAAACACTAAACTGAAAGTGATCGGAGAAAAAGAGGGGAACGATATATGGGGATGACATGTTCCAATATTTTGATTCTGAAGGTGAATAGTTGCTTGTCTTCCTGGGATATTCACATGCAAGCAACAGGGAGGCGTCCAAGCCTAATACTGAAGTATGAATTTCTTAAATAATGCACAGAGTTGATTCAAGAGCTCTTCACATCAATTCAGACAAGACTACATGCCTAGGTATAGAAGCAGACCAAAAAAAAGCAATAAAATCAGAGCTCCCTGCTGCTTAATGACTACTCGAACTCTAGTCGCCTTGTACAGTCAAGTCATAGCCAAATCAATGCCAAGATATTTTAGCTATGCGGAAAGAGATGGCAGTAGCATAACAAATACCGAAGCATAGAGAGACATGACTTTGAGTACATGTAATATGTCAATTAAAATAACGGTGAAGCCGATACAAGTTATATATGCATCCAGACTCCATGCACTGCTGAGAGCCCGAATATTTCAGAATTTAGATCCCAACTGGTCACTAGCAGCAAAAATTCAGAACAGAAGATAATAGACAACAATAGTGTTCAGAGACAATCACGGTAAGTAAATGCTACAAAATACCAGGGGTAGGTTGCCGTGGTTCCGCATAGCCAGTACGTTGCCGTGGTTCTGCACTGCCAGAAGGGCAGGACTCAAACCTTGGCCCCAAAGACTCCATTTTCTTTACCACATTCCTCCAATTCATACTGTCTGGTTCACGTTCAGAGCTCTTGGGCACGTTGAACAAAGTTTCCAACACCGTCCATGGAAGTTCAGACTCAGATTTTTTGGGGCTAGTTGGAGTTTGTGCTTCTGGACCAGCAAGAGCCTCAAAATAAGTCCTGAAGCAGTTTGGAATGATGACAAGCTAAGTCGCTGTTGTAAGTCACATATGATCCTTGACTAACAACAATGAAACCAATCTTTGGCCAATATGCATTTGTTAAGGCATGACACACCTGTGCCAAACTTAGATAGGTTTCACATTCAGTAGTCATTGTGAGTTTAACGGTAAATGTAAGAGGAACTGTATGTACCAAACCGATGCTTTAGAACTTCTATATTGATGACCCATGTTATAGGATAACACTAATGACTTAACCTGACCCTTTTCCCCCAGGAGATAACAAGTCTCCCAGGCCCCAGCACTGCGTGCTCTGGCAAGGGTGAAGGTACACAATCTTTCCTCCACGTTTTCTAAAGAGACTCCAAAAACACAATGAAATAGTCAAAGTTCTCTTGAGGCAGGACATAAAAAAAACATGTTAATTGCTCCTCCTCTTCAATTTCAAGTGGACACCTTTCCTATACTAAAGCCAGAAACCCATATTCATATTTGAGATTACAGTTTTTCTTTCAGTCTGGCCCACCTTATATGAACAACAAATTGCTTACGAGAAATTACTAAGAAAATTTTCCGCCTGTATTAAATTTTCATTACTTCCCTGTTGTATAATCAGGCATTACTGGATCACTTATTGGGTTTCAACAATTAATGAACCAAATACGCGATGGTTGCAAAATTACAAATATATTCACCAAAAAAAAAAGTAACTGCCACGTTTTCTGCCATTCACCAGTCTAAAGTTAATAAAAAAATGCAAGCAGATGAATCTAACAAAAAATTTGTATTTATTGTGTAGTCGATTGCTGGATGTATTTAAAAGGGACGTGGAAGTTTTTGTAGGTGTGTCACTACAGGGAAGTTGCCGGTGGCAGGCCCAGAAGCTATGTTACATGGACTCTTCAAAATGCGTGAAGTACCCGTGTCGGACACTCAACACTTGGACATGGGTATGGGATATGTGTCCGACACATCCAATAGGATATGCCACTAAGAACACTGTATTATAGTTTTTCTTTTAGTTTGTTAAAAAAAAAAATTCTTTTAGTTTGTTATTGCTTTGAGATGATCTCAGTTTAAATTAAAACGATATATGCAACTTAAAACACCATGTAGACTAAGGAATACGTAAAATACAAGAATAGAAGGGAATATTTTGCCGTGTTCCCGTGTCTTGGATTTTGAGAAATAGACAAATCCGACACTTGGACACATATCTGACTCGGACACTCATCCCGAGTCCATGTAACATAGCCCAGAAGCGACAAAAGCCATGTAATTCATGTTTTTGGCGTCATTCAATGGTGGGTAGTATGCCTAACATCACATCACAGTGGGTGGAAAATGAGAAGAAAGCCAATTCTGATGGCGGCAGGTTTTAGCACACCACAGGCATTACATGTAGCGACTGCTGCTGCACCATTGGCAGACCCTATTATGCTGTAGCTTTTTCGTGACTGACCTTGTATCATGTATACAAACTAATTTTTCCTTTTTGGTTCTCTATGGGCCGCAAATCTTCCAGTCACCTCTGATAACAATTCTTCCTGCTAAAGAGAACTAAGGTAAAAAGCACTTTCAAAGCCAACCATCTAAAAGTTTGTACCTCTGCCAGTTACCAGCGACAAACTTCAACATGGAGCTAAAAAGTGGTAAATTGCAATTTCTGTAAGTTAGGACATTTTTTTTCAAAACAGAGAAAAATCTTTAAGAGATATTTCAACCTTCACACAATCATTTTTATCACTTCCACATCCCCATAAAAGTAACTAATAAAGGTTATCCTTGAATTAGATGTGTGACGTTTTTCAAACATCAATTTTGCATTAAAATGTGTGACGTACTTTTAACTGCTATTGCATGTAAGAGAAATGCAATGCTTCTTTAAACGGAAACTCACCCGAAGCATCCCACAAACAAAACAACAAATGGTTTCCTTGTGTCATACCAATTACAGAAAAATGGCAGCAAAGGTAAAGGCTTCATCTGATAGGACCCGAGGTAAATGCAAAAAAATTAGAATGAGTTACCTGCAATGGCCAAGGGACCACACATTATCCTGAAGCTCGTTTTCAGATGAATGAGAAGTTGAGTCAGATGTCCTATCTGTTAACTGTTAAACAATTGTCAGAGTGCGAGACAATTATTGACATGAGTTCTGCAAGGACTGAGGTCAGCAATCACATAAGTTCAAAACATTACCAAATTTTGGCCTTTTAGAAAGAATTAATTTTACTAGTACAAGGCAAGCTTATCTATGTAATTCTACAGCACCAGCAGAAAAGACTCCAGAACGGTATTGACACATTAGCTAATCGACTGATTCAGGTTTACATGTCAAGGTACCATATACTTGCATAATGAAAACTTTTAACTTTCAGTTGATAGTGACTTTCAGTTAATAGTGACTTCCATTCTCCATACAATAAGTAACATGAATGATTGTACGTTTGAATAAAGCAGATGACACACGCCCAATACAAACATATTTTCACTAGATATCATTGCCTCAAAGTTCACCTTTGCCATTTTTAGTGCCTACCACACGCTAGGACATCAAAATAACCTCAAGTTGGAACAGATCTCGGTCAAAACTTGTCGACCTCGTTTATTCTCTTCGTATAAATGTTTTGACCACCACTCTTCAAACATAGACGAGAAACATTTTAAAAATTGATATATTCATAGCACCGAATAGCAAAGGCTCAAAAATGTAACAAAGGATACATCAAAGTGACAAAATTCGTTGCCTGTCTATGAGATACCAGAACCATGTCTTACCATAAAACTCTCTCCTCTATGAATAAATTGTTTAAAAAACCGGATCTATCACTCATATAAATTCCTTTCTTTTTTTCGTTGATAAGTTAACTAACTGAATGTGTCCAAAATTATATTGCAGCAAAAAAATGCTAAAGAGTAGACATTATGGTGCATACACTATCACTTGCTTCAAGAAGAAATTGCATGTCTTCTTCATTGCTAATAGTAGAGTCACGACACTGACCATTCTTGGACAGGTCCCTGGAAGCAGACAATTCAAGCAATAAGTCCAGAGCCTGCATACAATTCAACAGTGTGTGTTACAAAAACCTTGGACCTCAACATCAAAACATGCATGCATTGGGGATCAAGGTAGCCCAATAATACATCCAAACTGCCACCTCCATATCCCTTCTGTCGGTCGGCCCCTCCAACAGCCCCCCCCCCCCCACCCCCACACACACAAACCCCACCCCAAACAAATTGCACACACACCACAAGCAGATATAGTTAAGAAAAAAAGATGAAGATGAAGCCTTTCATTGCTGGAGACTATGTGTCTACTTTTTATGTGTGAATTGCCGCCACATGGAGGTCGAGCTTGATTAACCTTCACCTCTCAACGGCATAATCCAGCAAATTACAACTTCTACTGGTAAGTTACTTGGTTGTTATTTATCCAAATATTACCAACATATAAAGAGAAGGATAAGTCAACTGAAAAAACCCAAAAGCAATATACTTTCATTTGGTGAAGTAATACGAAAGATATATATCCCGTACCACTTATCCTAAGGTATAATTTCAATAAAAAAAACACCAACTTTCGAATTCAGCTGAAGCATAGAGCGTCGGTTGGCACCTGACCAAACTAAAAATACTAAAACAATAGAAATGTCAAATATGTGAATCGCACATAGAGACATTGTCTTGCGGTGTCATCAGTGCTTCCTCAATCCCCATCGCAAATCAACTTGACAGTAACTTTCTCACTACTTTTTTCCAGGACAGCGTCAACGAAATATAGGAATGCAAAATATGAGAAATTAATGAAATTAGTGAATGTAACAATAAGAACAATTAAAGAAAGCCATATGCAACATAGACCAATAACACAACGAGACACACTGATATAACTCATCTAATGCATGGCGAGAACAAGCCGAAAGATTGCACAAGGAAGCATGATAGTTGAAAATTTCCTTATATAACAACGAAACAAACCCTCGCTTCAAGTTTAACAGAAAGACATACTGCAAACCAAGAAAAAGTAGGCCAAATTCAAAGCACTGACCTTTTCAACGTCATATCTGCACTGACCTGCCAAAACATAGCAGGAAAATTCAGGTTATGCAAAATCCGGCATACCACCAAGGTGCATGTCAATCTTTAGCACTCCTAACATGCGATAAACATGTCACAGATATCTAAAGGCAACTAACATCCAACAGGGTGTCTGCATACAATGTCGAAAAAGGTAAAAAAATGCTTTTACGATGGCACAGAACAAGTAGTAGTGGCATATATTAAGATGCACTGCAATAGACAGAGAGGCCTCTGTTACACATATCATTAAGTCTGTCAAACACTGCAGAGTGTCAAAGAATAGGATACTTCCGTTTTTGAAATTCTATGACATAGGAATACGACCAAAAAGTGTTCAAAAGTCGGACACCTGTACACGGATTAATATGGCATAATTGATGGACTTTTCTCAAAACAGCAAGCATTACACTTTCCCTGGTAAAAGACCACGACAGTCTAGGAATCACGGACACCTCATACAGGTCGAGTTATGCCATTCGACACCTCACCAACGCCTTCGGACACGTGTCCGACACCTCTCAGCCTCTGAAGCACGGGCACCCCTCCTAGGGGGGGTTTGGTGTCCTAAACAGACGGACACCCCAACACCCTCCGGACACCGCCCGACACGTGTCCGACACAGCCAATCGGTGTCCAATTTTATTTTTTTTTTTATATTTTCCGACACCGTGTCGGACACTTCATCGAGGAGTGTCGGACACGGTGATGTGCAGTGTCCGACCGTTTGGGGCTACTTTGGAATTTTTGGAACTAATTTCGGGGGTCAATTGGTATTAAATGTAAGAAGTGGGGGTTTTTTTAAGAGAAATTGATTGTGCCCTAAATCCCTAATCTGAAAAAATAAACATCTACGAATCTCACCTTACGGCCGAGAGCTTGGAAGCACCTCACGGAAGCCATCATCGACTTGTAGCTGTCGCCGGAGCTGTTCGCGACCATTCCGAAGCCGACGCCGACGATTCCAGTCGCCCTCGCCGTCGCGAAGACTGAAGCAGCTGCTGCGACTCGCCGTCGCTATCGCCGGAGGTCACTGCATCGTCGCCGGAGGTCCTTGCCGCCGTCGCCGACTCACAGGTACCTTCTCTTGAATCTTCGAAGTCGTCTGCCGTGCCTCTCTCTCTCTTTTTATTTCTCCCTGTGTTGAGTCGGGTCAAGACTTGTTTACGGTTTAGCGGTTTACACTTAGCAATTGCATATTTTGTAGTTAATTTCTCCTGCGCATCTTTCTCAACCCATTAATTAATTTCAGTCCTATAGTCAACTTAATTAATTTCAGTAGTTAGTCCTATAGTCAACTTAATTAATTTCAGTAGTTATGTTGTCAACTTATTTTGTCAACTTAATTAATTTCAGTAGTTATTTTGTCGACTTAATTAATTTCAGTAGTTATTTTGTCAACTTAATTAATTTCAATAGTTATTTTGTCAACTTATTTTGTCGACTTAATTAATTTCAGTAGTTATTTTGTCAACTTAATTAATTTCAGTAATTATTTTGTCAACTTAATTTCAGAATGCAATGTGTTAGTGTATATTTATTATTAGTTTATTACTTAATTTCAGAAATGGATGAATCTACTAGTGCTGTAAGTGGATCAACAGCAACTATGAACGACCCTTTAAAACCGTTGTGGAAATTCGTAGTAAGGACCGGAAGGTCTGCACAAGGGGGAGGAAACTTGCCTTGGGAGTGCACTTTTTGCAAAGTGCAGAAGAAAGGGTCGTATACAAGGGTGAGGGCACATTTGCTAGCTATAAGCGGTGCTGGGATCAAACCTTGCTCGAAAGTGACAAAGAAGGACATATTGGAGTTCAAAAGATTGGAGGAAGAAGCCGCAGAGAGAGTAAAAAATGCTTCTAATTTTCAGGTACCTTTACCCCCTAGTAGTGGATCCGGTTCTAATGTTGGTGCATGTTCAATATACATGGAAGAGAATATAAAAAAAATGGGACAAATAAACTTGAAGAGGCTTTTAACAATGAGGAGCGTGAGCAATTAGATAATGAAATTGCTAGGATGTTCTATACGGGGGGTGTGCCATTCAACTTAGCGAGGAACCCACACTATCAAAACTCATATACTTTTGCCGCTAATCATAAGCTTGGAGGTTATGTTCCACCGGGTTATAATAAGTTGAGGACCACTCTTTTGCAAAAGGAAAAAAGGAATGTTGATAGGTTGTTAGCACCGATTCGAGCCATGTGGGCTGAGAAGGGTATAAGTATTGTTAGTGATGGGTGGAGTGACTCGCAAAGGAGGCCACTCATTAATATCATGGCTGTCTCTGATGGTGCTCCTATGTTTTTGAAAGCAATAGATTGTTCGGGTGATTATAAGGACAAACATTTTATTGCCGGGTTGTTGAGGGACGTGATTGTGGAGATTGGGCATGAGAAGGTGGTCCAAGTTGTCACGGACAATGCTCCTGTTTGTAAGGCTGCTGGGCAACTTCTTGAGCAACAATTTCCAAGTATTGTTTGGACACCATGTGTCGTTCATACTCTTAACTTAGCATTGAGGAACATATGTGCAGCCAAGAATGCAGACAATAATGCTATTACTTATATGGAATGTGTTTGGATTACTGACGTCATTGGGGATGCTTGGCAAGTTAAGAATTTCATTATGAATCACGCAATGAGATTGGCAATGTTTAATGAGTTTGTGAATTTGAAGTTGCTTTCTGTGGCCGAAACTCGATTTGCTTCCGCTATTGTGATGCTTAGGAGGATTAAGCTCATTGAGGGTGGTCTTCAAGCCATGGTAATTAGTGATCGTTGGAATCTTTATCGAAATGATGATGTAGCAAAGGCTAGGTTTGTTAAGGAGAAGGTGTTGGCTGATGAATGGTGGGATTCCATTGATTACATACTTGCTTTCACTACTCCTATGTATGACATGCTCAGGATTTATAATACCGATAGGCCTTGTCTTCACCTAGTCTATGACATGTGGGATTCGATGATTGAAAAAGTTAAGAAGGCCATATATGAGCTTGAAGTGAAAAGACCCGACGAGGAGTCCACCTTCTTCGATGTGGTGCAAAATATTCTTGTAGATCGTTGGAACAAGAATAATACTCCACTTCACTGCTTGGCACATTCTCTAAACCCAAGGTAATATCATCCTACGTTAACATTTGAGTTGATTTTTTTGGCTTCTAGTCTTCTACTAATGTAGCTCCTTACTTATAGTTATATATCTAAATGTGTTCAATGTTCATTACTTTCTTTCATAAGGTACTATACCCGTGAGTGGCTTGATGAGGATCCTTCTCGAGTTCCTCCACACAAGGACAATGAGATCAACAAGGAAAGAATGAAATGTCTTCGGAGGTACTTTCCAAACTTGGAGGACCGCAACAAGGTCAATCTAGAGTATGCTGAATTTATTGGGCCTAATGGAGATTTTAGAGAGTTTGATTCCATGTCTAATCGCTATGGTATGGATCCCAAGACTTGGTGGCTTCTTTACGGTGCAAGTGCACCTATCCTCCAATGCATAGCCTTGAAACTTCTTGCACAACCTTCTTCATCATCTTGTGCCGAAAGAAATTGGAGCACCTATTCTTTTATTCACTCGGTGAGAAGGAACAAGATGACACCCCAACGTGCGGAAGACTTGGTTTTTGTTCATAGCAATCTCCGTCTTTTGTCAAGGAGGACTCCAAAGTATAGCCAAAGGCAGACCAAAATGTGGGATGTGGGGGGAGATAATCATGATGGGTTTGAAGATGTCGGGATGCTTCGGTTTGCAAATCTATCGCTTGATGAGCCAGAGATGGAAGCTGAAATATGCAGGGATGAGAATAATGATGGAGATGGAGGTGAAGAGGACGATGAAGAAGATGACACGATCGATGTAGATTGAGCACTTGATCGACT
This sequence comes from Escallonia rubra, assembly GCA_033065855.1. Classification (NCBI taxonomy): domain Eukaryota; kingdom Viridiplantae; phylum Streptophyta; class Magnoliopsida; order Escalloniales; family Escalloniaceae; genus Escallonia; species Escallonia rubra. The sequence continues at coordinate 31,564 of JAVXUO010002297.1, read as the reverse complement.
TATTACTTAATTCAGTTATTTCCTTTGTTTCCTATTCGTATGACTTTGTAAGACTTAATTTCTTATGTTATGTACCATGTACATTGTACTATGTTGGATTTAACGTTTAAGTATGATTTGTATTTGAATTCCTTGTTTTGGTAGTTTTTCATTATTATTTATTATTTTAGTTTCTGGAATATATTTGATATTTATTATATATATATATATAATAAAAATATTAAAAAAATAGCGGTGTCATGCGGTGTCCAAAATCCAATTTTTTGGAAATTGCGGTGTCCGGTGTCCCTGTCGGTGTCAGTGTCCGACACCGTGTCCGTGTCCGTGCTTCCTAGCTCTCAGCGCTGTCCAAATTTATTCATTTATTTTTTAATTACCAGACATGATGTCAGACACCTCTTGACAAGGTGTCCACACGCATGGGGCCAAAATACAATATTTAAAACTTACTTCAGAGTCAGTGAGTAATAATTGACAAATATGGGACTTTTTTAGAAATGAACTTTTAGGCCAAACCCTAATAAGTCGACCCAGCAAAAGGTACCTTCTTCTTTCTCTCTCATCTCTTTCTCTTTTCCTCCTTTTTGTTACCGAAAGCATCCAAGGTTACCAACCCAAAGGAAGATAGGTCAACATCTCCTACCTCATTTATAGACCGTCTGTATATGTAAAACCTCTCCTCCATGCCTATAGTCCCATGTCTGTTTTTCTTCTCTCTTGTTACTTTTGAGACTCTAATCCTAGTACTATTTAGACATTCAACTGTTTTCTTGCTACTGTTGAGACTATTTCATACTACTGGCTTTCTTTCTCATCCGTTTTAAACGAAATTCCGTTGCTCCGATTGATGTTTATTTGTATTATGTATATTCAAGAAATATATATATATAGGAGCCGATCCCTGTCTACTATTACATATCTGGCCATCCACGTGTATGGCCCAGATTTCACTTTTTTTCTTCAGAAAGTGCTAAGCGCCACTCTTATAAGCGGTTAGGGCAAAGGCCAAAAATGCCCCGCCCAGTTCAAATTAGCTAACCTCTGTAAAGAGTAGAGGTTAATGGCCCACCATCAATTAGTTGACCGCTAGTCTTTGTAGAGGTTAATGGCCCACCAACTTGTGCTGACCTCTACAAAGAGTAGAGGTCACTGGCCCACCAAAGCAGGTCACTGGCCCACGTAACAGCCACAAAGAGTAGCGGTTACCGTGGGGCCCTAACCGTTACTCTTTGTAGCGGTTACACGGGTTTTTTTTCCTCTCTCTATATCTCCTTTTCACTCTCTATCTATCTCTCTCTACACGGGTTTTGTAAACCCAGCAGATTCATTCTCTCTCTCTCTCTCTCTCTCTCTCTCTCTCTCTCTCTCTCTTCCTTCCCCACTTTCTCCATCATCTTCATCCTCCCAATTCATTTCTCCATAATCTCCACCATAACACAAACTCAAATCCTACGCTAGAAGATTGGTGGAATTTTTTTTTAATAGATCAACTTTTAAGCAAGTAAGTATTTCGAATTTTCTTCTATAAATCCATGTTGATTTCATGAGAAAGGAAAAAAACCCGTGTAGAGAGAGAGATAAGAGAGAGAGTGAAAAGGAGATAGAGAGGGAACATAAACCCATATCGCAAATATGGTGTTTTTGGTGTCTATTTGTCATTAACTTTCAGTTCTCTCTCAAAACACGTATTCGCTCCTTTCAAAGAAAGTGTACAACAGAAAAATCCATTCTCCAAACTACCTCACAACATTGCTATACAATAGGATTTCTCTATGATATTGCATAACTTAAGAACTCACATTATGCTCCAGATCCACCCTTTCCTCATGGAGTCGTGGAGACATAGACAACAAAAGAATAAGCGGAGAAAGACACTGAGAAACAAAATTTGAAGTCGAAAAAGTTCTATAACATTGTTTTCTCTTTATTATTTGGTAATCTTTAGGTGACTAGAGAAAAAAAATAAACAATGCCTCAATTCCCAGGTAATCCAGAAAGTAGACTAACAAATGATATGTCTTACAATACTCAAAGTGCACTACAATATTGGAACCAACTATCTTTGAAATAATTAAACAATAAGTCATGCAACATTGTTTCCTTAGATGTATGTATATATAGCAATTCATAGAGATATTTGTTCTTTCTTTCTTTTTTATGCTCAGTCCCAGTTGCTACATCTATAGTACAAACAAAGGCAAGCTCTAGCTCAACAGCACATATCAACATATCACAAACGATACTTTGACATTAATCACAACTTTAAACAGGGACATATATAAAACAACAGCAGTTCAACAAAAAAAGAACAAAAATGCAGTAAGTACTCACACAGCACATCTCGAACCACAGCCATGCTCAGCTCGCACTCATCTCCAAGCATTCCACACAAAAACTGCTCCATATCCTCCCTCTCAGCATCCATGTCGACACATCCCTTCACCCTCTCCGTTTTAGGCGTCGTCCTCACGTAATCCTTTCCCAACACTGCCCCCACCATCCCCGTCGATGCCACTACCACCTTCTTCTTCATCTTCACCTTCTCACACCCACCCACATTTCCACCGAAGTTCGTCTGGCCAAAACCCTCCGAGCTCCTGCCGGAGCTGCTCGACGCCGACTCCGAGCCCCCGCCGGAGCTCGAACACCCGGTGCTCACCTCCGTCAACCCCCCAAGAATCTCCGCCGCCTTGTTCGGATCCCCGTTAGCCTCGCGGTACGCAGAATCAGCCTCATCTAACGAAACCGAAACAAATGCCTCCATCAACGACTCCAAAACCGTAGCTTTTTTTGTGGCGTCCTCGGTGGCCGTACCATTATGACCGGCGACCTGCTTCGCCGGTTTCGCCTGCCGCTTCTTCCTCTTCTTCGTGTGCTTCATCTCTCAAATCAGTAACTCACAACTAAGTACCTACCCAACCTATGTGTACATGCGTGTAAAGACTAAAGATATATCTAACTCGACCACAGATCTGTCCAATTGAAAAACAAAGCCCTAATTTGGTGATTAAATTGGTGGTTGATTTTGACTTTATGTTGGGATCAGGGTTTTGAGGGGAATGAAAGCCCCTAGTGAAAACGGGATGATCTGCCGACGAAATTGGGATCTTTGCTGAGGGTGGATTGTGGGTGGTGGAGTGGGGCACTATTGTACGGCGCCATTTCCGTTTGTTCCTATTTTTACAGGCAAGACGAAACAATGGGCATTAGTGGGGCACGTTTGACTTTTGTTATGGCTGGCGGAGACACGTTCATGGTGGGTATTTGGGGGGCCGACACTGTAAACTTTGGTGACGTGTGGCGATGGGGAACCGGCTAGTTTCACCGTTTTACGAGGAAGGAGAAGACAGGGAGAGGAAGAGTCGGACTTGGATTTGAGAAATCTGGCGACGTATTGGTAGGGAATTAGTGACAAAAAAATATATTTATTCCGTTTTCCGAAAATCTATCTAGATCTTAAAACATGTAAATATATTGAGTTGAATTTATATGGTGTTTTTAAACTAAATCAGTATCATTTAGTAATATAAGTCAACCTACCTTATAAGTAAATGAAAAAAAGTAAAAGTTTTATACTATATATTAAGAGGTTTTCGTGATTGATTCTCAAAAAATGTTCTTGTTAAACCATAATTAATTTTTAACTTCAGCTTTAATCTATTCATAATGAGATAAGAGCTGTGATTTATTCTCAAAAATAAATTTCAAATTAACTTTCAAAATTAGCTTTTAAGCTATTTTAAATACTATGCTATCGACGATGCTTGAACAAAAGTACTAAAAGTAGTTTTTAATACCACAAAAAGACCAAAAGTTTAGCGCTTGAGTATAAAGAGTTGAAGGGCTTTTTAATTAATAGGGATTTTCGTGTACTTTATTTGGTCAAACCTGATTATAAAAAATTCTTCGCTAGCTAACATCATGAATAGTGCAAACTAATGCACCTAGAACTAATCCAAAATTACATGTTTCATGTAGGTTGACAGCGACATCAAGATCAATCAGCTACGTCTACTCACTTATTTGCCAACGGAGTTAATCAAGGATATTATGGTCAGGATTTCAAAAGTATCATGTCTAAACCTTTTTAGCATGCGTTGGACCTACAACAGCTTCTAGACGTTTGAGTGACGACTACGAAATTATATGTGATGCTAACATTGGAAATTCAAAGTGGCCCAATGATGATAAAAGACTAATATCTTGGCAGATACTTTCACGGTTAGATGAAAGAGGACATAGAGATTTAGGCACAAGAATAGCAATACAAACTTATTTCGAAGCATCAACACTAGAGACATTTACAATTAGCATTGGAAAACTACAACTATTGCTAATACCGGATACATTGTTGCAAAGCAAGAGAAGTAATCTCTATTTTGAATGGAACAAAGACCAACAAAGAGGAGATTGCTACCTTTATTCAGTGCTTTGATATGGGATATGATAGTGCCTCACTCCTTAAATCATAATTCGTACTCGATGGCATAATACGTTTAAATTGCGACAATTGGTGCCCAACTCGACAAGACGTGTGTTGCAATGATATTTGGACTTTTACACGAAATGAACACAGAGAAGATTTCATAGGCATATATGTTAACTCCTGAAGAGGAGAGATCAATCAACTGCCTGATGTGTAAGATTGATCTTATAATGGACATGTTCTTAGAGAATAAACGTACATTTGCCCTTTGGTATACAACTAACGAGATATCTCCCTAATTCTTTTATCTTATTCTTATATGTCACAACCTTAATGGAAATAAGATTCTTAGTACTAAGTTTCTTATTTACTTCAATTCGATCTCATACTAAAACCTTATTCTTATATTTTCCTAACTCTGTTGAAATAAGTTTCTTGAGTGTTCCTTAGTTACTTAAATTAGTTTAAAGGTGATACTTGGAACTTCAAGCTTCAAACAAACATCATATTCTTTGCATTACAAATGTAGATGTGACAAAGACCTTTTACGCAACAAAGGGTGTCTAAACAAAACCGAACTTAATCTTTTACAACCATATCATGAACTAACCCGAACTGAGCTAGTAATCTTTAACTGCAACAGCCGTGTTAGATGCACATGACCACAAATTAGACAAAAACATAAACAAAAAATTATACTCTATTTAGACAGCTAGAATCGCATCCATTTCATCTTTCGCATGAACTTGTTAAATCTGTAAAAAGGAAAAGTACATTCAGACTCCACTTCTGAACTAAACCACTCCATAACAATTGGTAACAGTTTCGAAACTCTTTAGCACAAGTTAAAAGGTGGAGGAGAAATATTGTTTTCCCAAATTAAAATATGCACTTGCAAAAAGTGAAACAGAAGGATGTTTAATTGGGTGTACAAGTTGAAACCTTTGTGAAGGAGAGATGTACCACTAAAGTTGGGTTGGTTTTAAACAAATGCTTAAGAAATCCAACCTCCCTACACTAATGTACAACAGGCCCAATAATATTAAATGAGTTTGGCTAACTAACCCTTCTTTATTTACAGAAGTGTTCACAACCTACTCTGATCGCACCCAAAGGCCCACTGAGGGTCCCATTTTTGCGCGACACGTCGGATCAAGCAACAGTCAATATTCAATGCTTCCAACCAGTCAAAACATGCACACTCAAGTCACGTGCACTTTTCACTTTTTCTACGTTACTTCGTCACTAAGAAACTCATTTTTGCGCGACGCCTCATCAGACTGCGACCGTCGCATGTCGCCCGTCAGTGCGCCTTGGCACTTGCCCAAAGAGGTTGGCCTTGGCCTTCCCCTTGGGGTCGGCCTCGGCAGCCTTCGCCTTGGGGTTGGCCTCGGCCTTCCCTTGGGGTTGGCCTTGGCCTTCGCCCTTAGCACCTTCACCCCCCAAGGGTTGGCCTCGGCCTCCCCCCTAAATTTTGGTGAATGTGTTTGGAATGAAGGTAGGTTTATTGGGACAAAATGACTATTACTCCCTCCGTCAGACATAATTTGATCAACTTTTTTTTGCACGCAGATTAAGGATTTAAGTGATATATTGTGTATTTCTCATTCTACCTTTTAGAGAGAGTAGGAGAAAAAAGTGGGTCAGAAGAGAGAAAATGAGTTAGTGTAATGTTAAACGTGGTGAGAGAGAAATAAATAAATAAAAAGTGTAAGAAAATGGGTCAGGATAGAGAAAATGAGTTGATGGAGATTTCAATCTGAAAAGACAAATAGAATAAAAAAAATATAAAAAAGATAAATATGTAAAAGTACCTACAGAATCTTTCTTAATTTGTAAATGAACAATTTTTGTGGGACGACCTAAAAAGAAAAGCCGATCAAATTATGTGGGATGGAGGGAGTAAAATTTAAATGGTGCATTTAATAACTATTTCTATGTGAGCCTACTTTAGTAATTCTTTTGGTCAAATCTGATTGTCCAAAACTGATTAAACCTAGAATTTAAAATAAGAATTCCGGATTTAATCAGTTTTGAATATATTAGAATAGATTTAATCATTTTATACTTTTTTTCCAAACGCTTCAAACTTGATTTTAATATGAATTTAATCAAGTTTGCCAATTTTGTAGTGAATTCCAAATCCCATTTAAAGTTATCTTAAAAATTCATAAAAAGTCGAATGGAATAGATAGAGCATGTATTTTGAAAAATTTTACTTCTTTTCCCACTTTAATATGTTAATGGAGGGAAGAGTAAGTTCAAATACATGTTAGAAAATAAGTAGCAAAGAATTAAATTAAGTAAAAACTAAAATGCATTTTCCTTAAACCCATTGGCTTTCCGTTCATGGCCGACTCCTCGGTTGGTGCTTTGTGCTCTATAGTGGAAATCAGGCATAATTGCCTGATTTTTTTTTTAGAAATATATTATTTGTCTTGCCTACTTATTGAGCCTTGCACAACCTTGTCACCTCTTTTGACCGTTTACAAAATTTCATGATTAGTATCGCGTAAACATTTAGTCGGTCTCTTTTAGTAATTATAACCTAAATTAGCATCGTGTAAGAAGTCAATATAGTGTAAAGGTAACGAGTAGAAGTAGAGTTTACATTACAAAATCTATTCCAGAAAATTCAAAAAAAAAAAAAGGTAAAGAAAATGATAACCAAAATGAGATAAGCTAGCACTTGATTTGGCGGTTTAATATGTGAGAACCAAATCGAACAAGTGATAACATAAAAACAAAGGTCCTTGAAATTTCAATATGACTTCTTGTAAGAAAAATTAGTACAAGTAAATATTGTCTTTATACATTACTTTTTCTAGCTTGACTTGTCCATTGATACTTATTTACTCTGTAGTTGCGACTTGAGTTTAATACAAAGTTTGGTCGTAAAAATAGGAACTAGTAATAATAATAAGTTAAAGGGGGGAAATCCCATTTTATCACAATTAATGTGGACCATAAGTATTTGGGCCTCTTATAGTGGTATGTAGGATTAAACAACAAAGAGTCCACACTAAAAGGCCCAAGTACATAAAGCGAAGCCCGAGACCTAAATATATAGAAACCCTCTAATTGTGAAATGGTTCTTTTGGGCCTGGTCCACGTCTTTTGAAGTAAGCCCTATAAGCCAAACGTTCTGTCGGATTACAATTAGACCTGACAAAATAAGACCCGAACCCGCGGGTCGATCTGTATCCAGCCAAAAAATTCGGGTACGGGTACCTATTTTGAAAACCCGTTGAAATCAGACCCGTACCCAAACCGGATCGTATTTTTCGGGTAGGCCTGGGTCGGATACGGTTTACCCGGCCTACCCGAAATTTCTTACTATATAAAGAAGTGCTAGGGTTTCATCTTTCTTATTCTCATCCCCCAACTTCTCTTGCGCCGCTCTTCCCTCCCTCCCTCTCAGAGCTCCTTATCTATGTCTCTCTCTGTCTCTCTCACGACGGTTGGCGTCGCTGCTCTCACAAAGGTCGGCGTCGATGCCTTTCACGACGGTTGGCATCGTTGTCCCTCATGACCGCGCTCTCTCTCTCTCTCACTCTCACGACGACACTCTCTCAGCCACTAGTCAGATCCGTCATCGCCCCGCCGCCACCGTCTCCGATCAGATCTATTTGTATTATTTGTGTTGGCTTTTTGTATGTATTTAAGTATTTTATTGCTTCAGAATTAGGAATTAATTTGTAGGTAATTTTCTGGTATTTTTGTTGAGATGTTGTGCTTATTGAGTTATTTGTCTCCAGAGACTTGGAGTGATTGTGTTGAACTTGAGAATTTGATATGATCAGTTCCCTGTAGAAATTAAACTAGAAAGTGATTGAAGTATAGTATAATAGTATAGAAGGAGAGAAAAAATACTCTAAAAAATAGTAGTTCAGTTAAGTGAATATCTATTAATAAAAAAAATAGTGATTTACCCGCGGGTAATACCCGACCTGCCCTGGTAGGGTACGGGCACTGGTAGGGTACGGGCACTAAAAAGCTCTACCCGGAAACAAATGGGTAAAATTTACTCGAACTAATTTTACTCGTACCCGGTCGGATTTTACCCGTACTCGGCGGGTTTACCCGTTTGTCAAGTCTAGTTACAATTTTCTCCGTTTTCATTTCTTTTCTAATTCAATTTTCTTTGGATGGTTATTTTTTTAAATGCTTCGTAAAGAATTACAGTTGTAACTTATACGTGGACGTGGACAATTGATATCTAAGGTCTTCTACTTATATATATATATATATATATATATATATATATATATATATATATATATATATATATATATATATTGATGCCAAGGAATGTGGGTTCGTATCTACGTGGAGGTGCCATAAAGGCTGCAGTCCGTGTCAGCTTCTAAGTATGCAAAGTGAGAGACAGTGAGGGCGGCGTAAGGGCTGAGAGCAAGGCTCCCCAGACTGGCCATGAGGGCTGGCAACGCTGCGCAGACAGGGCGGCGACAAACATAACCGGTAGTCGACAATCCAAGCTAGGGTCCAAGTCAGGGATGCAGCGTCAGGGGTCCGATGTTAGAAGTCCAAATGTGTTTCTCTTTCTAGAATTACAGAGATAATGGATTATAGAGAGAGAAAGTGAAAATATCAAATGAGAGAGAGAATCCCCCAAATGAGTCTCAAAGTCCACTATTTATAGGCAAAAGTGTGCATATGTCATAAGTATGTCATCAGATGACATGTGACGTCCCCTGGGAGTGACACATCACCAGGGGGTCCACAAATACCGGTTCTCCGTCGAACTGTCGGTTACCAAATGCGCACTGCCCTGCCCGCACAGTATCTCTCTATCTATCTGAGAAGACTGACCACACCGCTGTAGCCTGATCAGAGTAAGCCCGTTGCCCCAGCCACCGTTCCAAGCCCTTACTGAATCCCACAAGGTGCGTCAAGAGACGCGCAGAGAACCTGACAGAGGTGAGGGTTGCCCCTGTAGCCAATTGCTAGGCGGACTAGGCGCGATGCCCTTCAAAGACCTGTTCCCGTTTCGGAGTGACCCGTGGGTCATTGTCCTGGTGGTGTCGACGATCAATGGTAACATGAGCGGATATGATCGCAACTCAGTACGTAGTGTCACACAAGTCACCCCAGACGACGATAGCTTTGTGGTAACGAGCCCATCCCGTGGCGGCGATGACTTTGTGGTAACGAGTCTATCCCGCTGCGAGGGGTCCTCGTGCCGAAGCACTACGAGCGAAGCCCCCCGGAATGACGACGGCGATGGCTTTGTGATAACGAGCCCATCCCGTGGCGGCGATGACTTTGTGGTAATGAGTCCATCCCGCTGCAAGGGGTCCTCATGCTGGAGCACTACGAGCGAAGCCCCCTAGAATGATGATGATGCACGGTCGACAGCAAGCGTCATGCGACCACTGGTGGTGAGTGAGAACTGTAGAGAGTGCGTTGAATGAGATGCCAGAGGGGTCAGCAGTACCCCCCCCCCCCCCCGACAAGGGTGGCCGACCCCCCGTTAAAGATGGTGGTCGACCCCTCCTTAAAAGAGGGTGGCCGACCCCCCCTTAAAGAGGTTGGCCGACCCCCTTTTTAAGGAGGTGGCTGACCCCCTTCTTAGGGGGTGGCCGATCCCCTGCCCAGGGAGGTGGTCGACCCCTCAAAGGACTTACGTTCTTCCAAGCGTCGGTAGCGCTGACATCGCTACGTTGGTGATAAAAAAAGTGATTGCCTATGAATGCTCGAGGGAAGATGCACTTTGACCGGGTGATGTCGTTGAACAATTGACAGTTGAATGGGTGACATGTCGGGCGAAATGGGTCCCTTAGCAGGCCCTGGGCGCGATCAGAATAGGTTGGGAACATAAGCCCCCTGCGTTTGGTGTGTGCGGAGGGGTAACCCGAGCAAGCGCCACACGCATAAACGTTGTAGCTTACGGCCGGATAGCATGCACTTTGTAAAACAACGAACAAGAAATTGTAATGCATATTATGTATGTGAATGTGTTCTGTAATGCAGCGCAAAAATAGAAGTTGCATTGCAAAAAATGGGAATGCATATAAATTTGGATAGCGGAAAATATGAATTTTGAAAAATGTTATGGCGATTTTTGTTTTGTTTTGTTTTTGTGAGTGGAAACACATCGCGCAAAAAGAAATTAAGCGCGAAAAGGCTTATCCGTTTGAAAATAAGAGTTGTTGGGTTGTGGGGGGAAAAGCTGTGATTTGAATTTTGAATGGGTGGTTGAGATTAAAAGTTGGCCCACCTTTATATAACGTGAAATATGAAGATGTTTTTGCAAAATCCTTATTTGCATATTTCATTCAAGAGAGAAAAAAAAAGAGAGAGATAGACGAGATGGTGAGAGAGGGGAAGCAAGTGGCCGAGGGGTCGGCAGGGGTGGGGAGAGGGAAAGAAGAGGGAAGGAGGGAAGAGAGGGGGAAAGGGGAGGGGTGTCGACCTCTCGGGGAGGGTCGGCCAGCGCCGGGGAAAGAGGGGAAAGGGAAGAAGGAAGAGTGGAGAGGGGGGAAGGGGCGAGGGGTCGGCCGCCCGGGGAGGGTCGGCCACTCCAGGTGGGTCGGCGGCAGTGGTTGGCCAGGGGGAAGGGGAAGAGGGGAAAGGACAGCCTCGTCGCGCGGGGGGGTCGGCGGTTGCAGGGGGATCTAGGGCCACGCCTGCCGAGCCGACGCCAGTGCTGAAAAAAGTGAAGCAGAAGATATGGGCAAAGCCGCGAGGTGCGGCAGCTAACGTATCGCCACCACTGCGGGTTATGACAACGAAACCTGTGGCCGCACCACCGACAGATGAGGCCGCAGCTACGCCAGGTGGGGAGACGGCAGTGCCCTTGACTTTTGACGATGGTGAGGTGAGAACATATGATCCGGACCCGGACAAGACGAACACCCTGCTGGGAGTGAAGGGAGTAGTATCGTCCGTACCTGACGGGGAGCTGTGGAGGGATCTGGCCATCCGGGTGGCTGATGAAGCTTTCACGGTGCCGTGGAGTGGTCCGTCGATGGGAGAGGAGCCACGGGTGCCATCACCATATGTGTGAGCTCCGAGCTGGGAGGATGCACATGTGATGTCGCCGAGGTATGTTCCGGGGTTATTGGTGGAGAGGGAGGATATACCCTGGTCGCCTGTGGTTTTCAAGGGCCATGGTGCGATGTCGATTGGGTGGGACTTCTGGTGCAAGCATATGGTGGAGACACCGTGGTGGGTGGCGCTGTTGCAGACGTTGGGGTTACTGCCGGTGATAGATATTATCGGGAGGGGACTGGAGTTGTATAGGGATACGCACGGGATGATCCTACTGCTGTCGAGGTGGAGCACGCAGTCACATACCTTTGTGACTGAGTTTGGAGAGATCGGGGCGACGCTGTTGGATGTGATGATGCTGACAGGGCTGCCGATGCATGGGGAGTTGGATGCGCAGGTGACGCAGTTGACTGGGGAGGAATGGGTGTTGCAGACACAGCTCCTGGATATCTTGTCGGGGACGAGGCAGCACCGGAAGAGGACGTACGGTGGGTGGCTCCGTTTGTTCTATGGGACACTGCAGGCGAAGTCGGGACAGAAGTTGGGCAATGCCGCCCAACTTCTCTCTGAGTCAATGCCCATCGTCCCGTGGGCGGGACTTTTCGGCCCCCCCCGAAGGGTAATATCAGCCGGTCGAATCCCCGGGAGGGCAATATCCCCCGTTCGCCCCCCCCCCCCCCGAAGGGGGATTTCCCCCGGTTGAAGCCCCCGACGGGCAATATCCCCCGGTCGACCCCCCCGCTTATCCCAAGAGGCATCCATTGAAGCCTTTAGGGCCGGCAAAAGCCCGACAAATCCACCAGCGTTACTTTAGTGTTGCCCCTCAGAGCAAAGCGTCATATACTGTCGTTTGCCTAAATGGCTTGGATTACACTTGCGAGTGGGGGGAAATGTCCACCCTAGTTCCGGGGTCTTGGTTGAGCGACACTGTGATCTCTGCCTACGTGGAGATTCTGAGGGAGCGGAGTCAGGACAATCAGAATAACCGTCCGCATATTTTTTTTGTTCGATGCGTATTTTTATGGCATTCTCGTATCAGTATGGAAACAGTGGGTCGAAGGGAGGGGGAAGCAAACCTTGAAACAGTGGCAACCGTCTGATGCGCTCCTTGTATTTCTTAATATGGATAGTCTGGTAAGCGCCCGTGATGCGGACGTGTTCCTAATATCATTTCTAGGTAATAGCCACTGGTACTTGGTTTTCTATGAACCAACTCAGAAGGTCTTATCAGTCCTCGACAGTTTCCACAACGATATGCGGCAAATGCCCGTGAAACAGCTTTGGAAAGCCCAGTTGGATGCTGTGGTAATCTTACGATTATTGTTTACTGCTTATTGTAATTTGCGTACTGTAAATGTTAACTTATAGCTTACGCCATTTTTTATTTCTCCACAGAATCTTGTATGTGCCATGGTCCACTTTTTCCGTGAACTAGAAGTACCGGCAAGGCCGCGGCTCCAAGTTAGAGTGAAGAGGAGTAGGCCCAAGCAAGCTAATCATTCGGACTATGGCGTCTTTGTCTGCATGTACATGGACTACATTTATCGGCGTGAGAGCCTCAAGGCGGCCATCTAGAGCGTAGCAGAAGTAGAGGCCTTTAGATATAGAATAGCTTTGCAAATTTATAGAGGTCGGCCTAGACTAGTTAGGTATATTTTACATCCATCTAAGGACGAGAATCCGGCTCAATGATGACTTGTTGTGAACGATTATCTTTAAGACAACAATTTTATTTTAAATACCAATTTATTAAAAAAGTTCGATTGAGACATGTATGTCTTTGTGTTGTGGTGGTTTATTTGTGTGTTGTGGTGGTTTATTTGTGTGTTGTGAATTTTTGTCCCTTATTGAGATAGGTTTGATTGAGATAGGTGTAAGAAAATATTATGGTGTGGTTTTTTTGCCCTCATTTGGTGGGAAAGAGAATGAAAAAATATTTGGTTTTGCAGTCTGACATACCGTCCGCTACATTATGTAGCAGTCACTCTAAACAAAAAAAAAATTCTAAGTGTTGAAGTCTAATGCTTCTGCTGCGTCTTCCGCTATATAGTATAGCGGACAGTGTAAACAACCAAAAAAATTCCAAGTATTAAAGACTGATGTTAGGTAAAAAAATCGAAGCGTTGAAGTCTAATGCTTCTGCTGCGCCATCCGCTATATAGTATAGCGGACAGACTAAACAACCAAAAAATTTCCAAGTGTTTAAAGACTGTGTTGAAGACTAATGTTAGGTGCCCTAAAACACCAAAAAAATAAGTTTAATGTTTCTGCTGCGCCGTCCACTAGATAGTGTAGCGGACGATCTAACCAACCGCAAAAATTCCACCAAAAAAATTTCAAATGTTGAAGTCTAATGTTTCTACTGCGACGTCCGCTAGATAGTGTAGTGGATAGTCTAAACAACAACAAAATTCTAAGTGTTGAAGTGTAACCTTCTGTTGCGTCGTCCGCTATAAAGTGTAATGGACACTCTCAAAGTTCTATCTGTTGCGCTGTCCGCTGGATAGTAGAGCGGACAGTCTACCCAACCGAAAAAATTCTAAGTGTTGACGACTGATGTTTGGTACCCTAAAAACACCAAAAAAATTTCAAGTGTGGAAGTCTAATGTTTCTGCTGCGCCGTCCGCTGGATAATGTAGTGGACAGTCTAACCAACCAAAAAAATTCTAAGTGTTGTGAACTGATGTTTCTGCTGCTCTGTCCGCTAGATAGTATAACGGACACTCTAAAAAAATGTTTATCTATCATCCGCTAGACTATGTGGCGGCGGGTAAAAATCACAAAAAAAGTCTTGATGCTCACAAAAGATTATTACAACAAAATTATTACAAAAAGTCCAACTAAAGGTCCACTGTATCTTCTTCTTCCTCATCTTCGGCGCTTGTTCAATAGAGCTCTTCATCCGCGTAGATCTCTTGCGGCCTTTCGTTTGCGATATAATTGGATCCAAAGGCCAGATATCATTGTCGTCTTCCTCAACCGGCTCATCATCTTCTGATCCCGTTGTAGGCTCAGTGTCATCCGCATTGCTGACTGAAACTAATTCGAACTGGTCGATGATGGGATCTTGCTGCTGAGCTACCTCGAGGAGATGTTTATATCCGGCCATTGTAGCAGCACCCTTTATGGAGAAACGGGTAAACATTGTCACCAGATGATTATACCGCAATGTCTCTGATTCTTCAAAGTCAGTATACGGATGCTTCGGAAAGGCAATGGTACCGTGCAACCTGTTTGTACCTTTCGTCCATTGTGGTAGGACATATTTATCAGGGATTGTCCTGATATTCTTCTGGGTAAAAACCCGCAGAATGTGTCTACACAGGATGCCATGGAACTCAAACTTCTTGCAAACACATGTCACCGAATCCGTCAATGTGTCATGCGCATCGTATACATTCTGCGCAGCTTCTCAGGGACAAGGTCATTCATCAGCGAATAAACCTTGTACTCACGCGTAGACTTTTCTGCTACCTTGTTTATACTGTATCATCCCGATTTTCGCAGTTCTACTTGGTATAGCATGAAGATCTCCTTCGTATAGACTTTTGCACCGTTCAACTCCAGCGGGGTCTCAAGCAACCTTCTCATTTATTTGTACGTGCTTGCAAAGTCTGCAGCCCTTTTTTCATGAATAACGAGTCAATCGCTTTTTGGGCGGATGTGATGAAACTCTTCAAATTGGTAGCTGTACCCACGTAACTATCGAACGTGGCATTCATATATTCACTCCTGCCCGTCGTTTTCATGCCCGCAGAAAAATATCTTCTCGTGTAAACATCAATCCATTGCTCTTTGAGCTCGTACAAGTGTTGGAGCCACTCGTGGTCTTGCAATGAGTAATCCTCAACAAGCTTTTCCCACCTCTCCTTAAATTCCTCAATCGTTAACGACACTTTAACACACTTGTCAAAATCCTGTTTAAAGTCTGTATACTTTGCATACACGTGATGCAGACGTTCAGGGTATTTGTTGCTTATGTGTAAATTGCACAAGTTGTGTTGAGTATGTGGGAAGACGGTAGCAATAGCCTTCTTCATTGCCAAATCTTGATCGGTGATGATAACTTTGGGTGCTTTGAAGTTCATTACTTCCAGCCACGAAGAGTTCTCGCTCTCGTCCCTTAACAAGGCGAACCCGAACAGGATGGAGTGATAATGATGATTGACGCCCGTGAAAGGAGCAAACGACATCGAGTACTTGTTGGTACGGTATGTGGTGTCGAAAGTCACGACATTCCCAAAATGCTTATAAGCAAGCCTCGAACGACCGTCGACCAAAAAAATTGTGCTAAGTCGATGCTCATCATCAAGTTTATAATCGAAATTAAACTGCGGGTCCTCCATCTACATCCGCTTCAATAGGCTCATTGTGGATTGAGCATCATTGAGGTCATACGCGGCTCGTCTTTGGGTTCGGACCGCGTTACGAACGTCTGTCGTGGTAAAGTTTAGATTCTGAATTTCCCCAGCCTGTTCAGCAAGAACATTAATCATGTCGGTAGGTCCTAGCCGCGCATTGCTCATTGTGTGAATCAGGCTCCTTGCGACCTTACCCATCTTCTTGTGTTGATGCATCTGACTCACCTTAGAAGGGGTTATTAACGGGTGATTGTGTGCCAATTCCAAGCTAGTAATAAGCCCATGATCTTGCTTGGGTTTATGGCTTACGAACATTTTGACCTGGCAATTCGTGCGCGTAAAGCAGTTTCGTCTTCTCCACGCATATCCTATTCCGTCCTCACTGTCATTATTACACTTGTGTGTCTCATTTTGCAGTGGGGGTCTGCCCCTATGACACTCATATAAGCGAGAGCATATATTTTTTTTGTTATGTTGCTTGTTCTTATAGTCTTTAAGATCAAATACACGTAGGTACCCTGAAACTACCCCAAAGTCTCACTTGAGGGTCCCAAAGTTTAATTTTTACACATAAGGGTCTGAAACTATAAATTTTCAATAAATAAGGACTTCCGTCCATTTTCCTAACGATCCGGGCCTTTCCGTCAGGGGCATTTTTGGGTTTCAATATTTGGGCATTTTTGGGTTTCCATGTAATTCCTCACCTCCTTCCTGATCATTTCTTCTATCATAGAAAAGAACTCGGCATTGAAGAACTCCTTCTCGCGACCATCATCCCTTCCACCACTCATTGAACGCAAGTCAGGGCTTTGACCACCCCGGGACGAGGGTACTTGATCAAAAAACGACTGCTAGGTCAGATGCCCACCAAGCAACTGATCCAAAATCGCTGACGTCTCCGACCCGGATCCGGGTAACGACAGAGTAAAAGATGTGAATGGATCAGTAGTGGTCGATGACGACGGCGCCAGTTTGATTTGCTAAACCAGAGGGGCTATAACACCGGGTCGGAGAACAGATCTGAAGACATGTGACGATGGAGGCAAACCGAGAAGACCTGAATCGCTGATGTCAAAACCGGATGGGCTGCCCGGGTTGAGAAAGTGACCCGAAACTCCCGTGTCGGGCCCGACGCTGGCCGATCTCTTCAGCGGCTGGAAGGCCAAGACGTCGACGTACGACAGGTGGTCGGACATGGACGAGCACTATCGTTGTTCCTCTACTACTCCACGTGTCAAATTTTATACTGACACCTGGTGTGTTTTATTGCAGTTGGGAAAGAGATTGTCGATCTTTGCTTGTTGCTCGCCTCGCGCTTGCTGCTCATGCGGAGGGTGGAGAGGTAGGTGGAGGCCTTGTTGGCTCGCGACAAGCTGACTTTCACAGCGCCTTGGGCTAGCTCGGTCGGGGTCTGGGCTAGGCCGACGTAGGTGGAGAGTGTGCGGAGGCAGATGTTGAGGAAGCTGGCGTGGACGCAGGAGGAACGGACGAGATCTCCCAGTGTGGCACTGCTATGATGCAGCAGTGATGCCGACCGATGGTTATGATTTGGTGGTGTGGTGGTGAGGCCGATCTGCTGGTGGTTTTAGGTGAGCCGCGGTGGTGATGGGTGAGGGGGTTGTGGGGGTGATGGGGCGATGGGTCTGTGAAGAAGAAGAAGTGCAAAATTGAAAAAAAGAGAAGAAAAACAATTTAACCTGTCGGGACAAAATTGCCCTTGACGGATTTGCCTAAAACGTTAGAAAATAGACGGAAGTCCTTATTTATTGAAAATTTGTAGTTTCAGGCCCTTATGTGTAAAAATTAAACTTTGGGACCCTCAAGTGAGACTTTGTGGTAGTTTTAGGGTACCTACGTGTATTTGACCATAGTCTTTATTCTAATTCCAAAACCAACCCTTAATGAATACGCTCGAAAACATTTTTCGGCTTCTTCCAATGTTTGAAATGTTCGTCCTAGATACGGATCACCAGCATCTATGGGGGTGTTAGAGCTCGGCACGAAATCGGACATTGTGAAAGAAGACCTATGTCGAAATATATTACGCTTAACTATCAAATGACATTTCTTGAACATATCAAATCAAAATTACCTTGATGAATAGACCAATTTAGGAGACAACTATACCAAAACACAATCTCAAAAGTGTCTCCAATTTAACAATTATTAATTTATTGAACATAGCAAATTAAAATTACTAAGACAAATAGACAAATTCATCATGCCAAAATACAACAAACATAATCTCCAAAAATTTGAATTTAACTATTTAAAATTTATTGAAGTTAACGAATCTCAAAAACTTCGAATTTAACTATAATAAATTTGTTTGAAGTTAACAAATTTAATTTCTTGAACATCACAAATTAAAATTACTTTGATGAATAGAGTGATAAATCCCAACAAACATAAACCCAAAAATATCTATATATTCATTCTAGAAAAAAAACTATTCTTTATCATTCAATCCATAAAGAAAACTTCACCGTTCACAAACTTACTTTGCTTGAGTGAAGCTTGAAGCAAGTGTTACTCAAAGCTTGAAGGGAGCTGAAAATAGAAGCAAATGAATCTCAAGGAGATGAAAATGAAGAAAAAAGAGCTGAGCATTAGGATACTTTTGGGTATAGGCGCAAGTTGTCCGCGATACTGTACGGCGGACAGTGTTGGGGATAGTTCTGACATGTACAGAAATAAACTGACGTGTGTCAGTCATCAGGCAAAAAGTTGTCCGCGAGACAGTGTAGCAGACGACTTTTTAACTGACGGTTGTCAGGGTCAAAAAGTCGTCCGCGACACTGTGTCGAGGACGACTGACAGCTTTTGAAAAAAAAAAAAGATCTGGGCCGTCCATCCTTTCCAGATCGCGCTTGTAACTTCTCCTATTTTGCTAGCGCTATCAACGAATCAGCTCCATATATATATATATATATATAGTTGATCCGTTACATTATATAATGACAGACTCTTTTGCTTCACAATCAATTGCGTGAGTGAGGAGTATTTTTGTTAAAAAATCGTCTGCTACATTATGTAGCGGACGTACTTAAAAAAAAGATCTGGATCGTCTACATATTGCGTATAGACGGCTAGATACCGCGGGCAATTTAACCCAAGTTGCCCGTGCCATTAACGGATTAGCTCCCACATATATGTATATATATGTGTGTGTGTGTATATATATATATATATATATATATATATATATATATATATATATATATATATATATATATATATATGTTCTATGTATTATAAACAGAGTGAGAACTTGAGATGTGATATATCTATTTGTAATCTTGTTCAGTATATCAAATTTAATTTTGTCCTTCTCTTTAAAACAATTATGTGTCGATCTTGGGCGTGTGCTTTAGTGACACTTGGAGAGTTTGTTTTTCTACATAGTGTTCCCAACCCATTCTGGTCGTACCTAAAGGCCCACTGCGGTCCCATTTTGCATGACACATCTGCACAAGCAACAGTCATTTTCAACGCTCACAACCGGTCAAAGCGTGCACGCTCAAGTCACGTGCACTTCTTACTTCTTCTACGCGACTTCGTCACCAAGAAACTCATCATCGTGCGACGCCGCATCACGCTTTGACCGTCGCACTTTGCACGTCGTCCGTCGATGCGCCATGGCACTTGCCCAAGGAGGTCGGCTTTGGCCTCCCCCTTGGGGTCGGCCTCGGCCTCCCCCTTCCCCTTGGGGTCGGCCGTTGGGGTCGGCCTCGGCCTCCCCCTATGGGTTGGCCTTGGCCTTCCCTCAAGGGTTGGCCTTTGGCCTCCATCCTTAGCACCTTCACTTCTATTCAAGAGGCCTTGCATCCTCCGCGACCCCCGTCGCCCGTCGTCCGGACGTCAACTCCGCGATCCCGTCGCCCGTCGTCCGGACGTCGCCCGCGCCCATGCGCCAACTCCACGACGCTCATCGTCCGTCGCCCGGACGTCGTCTCCGTGACCCCCGTCACCGACGTTCGGGCGTCACACTCTAACACTCCGCTGCGCCCATGCGCCGCGCCGCTGATACAGCCGTGCTCCCAGGCTCTCTGTCACACTACTGTGCCCCCGGCACCATACGTACTCTGTCGCGCCCATGTGCCACCATTAACACAAACGTGCCCCCGGCACCTTACTCACTTCATCGCGCCCATGCGCCACAATCATGTCATCATGCCCCTGGGCACCACACTCATTCATCACACCATGCGCACCTTGCCTTGGTCATGAAACATGCTTCAACCCCCTCTCCAGAGTGTACATCATCCTGCGGGGATAGGTGACTCCTCCGGGACACTATCTCTGCCAGGGAGCTCTTCAACTCCCCTTCCGCCAGGTAGACGGCTCCTCCGGGATGCTACCTCGGCCAGTCGGGTAGACGGCTCCTCCGGGATGCTACCTTGACTCGTTTCGAGTGCTCCGGCACAAGGACTCACCCGCGGGGATAGGCGACTCCTCCGGGACACTATCTCTGCCAGGGAGCTCTTCAACTCCCAATCCGCCAGGTAGACGGCTCCTCCGGGATGCTACCTTGACTCGCTCCGAGTGCTTCGGCACAAGGACTCACCCGCAGGGATAGGCGACTCCTCCGGGACACTATCTCTGCCAGGGAGCTCTTCAACTCCCCTTCTGCCAGGTAGACGGCTCCTCCGGGATGCTACCTCGGCCAGTCAGGTAGACGGCTCCTCCGGGATGTTACCATGACTCGCTCCGAGTGCTCCGGCATAAGAACTCACCCGCGGGGATATGCGACTCCTCTGGGACACTATCTTTGCCAGGGAGCTCTTCAACTCCCCTTCCGCTAGGTAGACGGCTCCTCCGGGATGCTACCTCGGCCAGTCGGGTAGACGGCTCCTCCGGGATGCTACCTTGACTCACTCCAAGTTCTCCGGCATAAGGACTCACCCGCGGGGATAGGCGACTCATCCGGGACACTATCTCCGTCAGGCTGCCTGCGTGACTGGCCTACGTGCTCCGGCACTGGGGGCTTGCGTCGGCACCACTAGGGACTATGACCCCCGGGTCACTCCGAGACGGGAGCAGGTCTTCGGAGGGCATCGCGCCTAGTTCACCTAGCAGTTGGACGTCGGGTCTTCCCCACCGCTGCCAGGCCTGTGGGACTCCGCAAGGGCTTGGATTGGAGGCTAGATCAAGGGGGTTCTCTGGCCACACCGATGCGGTGGGAGCCAGTCTTTCCAGACAGACAGAGCGACGCTGTGCGGGGCAAACCGGATGAATATGCGATTTGACAGTCCGTGGAGCACCGGCACCCGTGGACCCCTCGGTGACGTGTCACTCCCGAGGAGCGCCACGTGTCAGTTAATGACATCATCATCTCAATCTCTATAAATAGAGGTCTTGAGAATTCATTTGGGACAGAATATAACGGTTGGACATTTTTAGGACTTCTTCTTCACTCTCTCACATTTTCACTTTCTCACTCTAGAATCCTAGAGAGAGAAACATACAGTACCCTGACTCTGGACCTAAGCATCGGACTGTGACTGTCATCGTGTATTCATCTCGCGCCATCGCCCTCGCAGCACTGCCACCCTCAGGCTCTGTCTGGAAAGCCCTTGGTCTCTGCCCTTGTTCCACCCTTGCTGTGTCCTACATCAACATACTTGGAAGCTGACTCGGACTGCAGCCTTTGTGACACCTCCACGTAGGTACGAACCCACTTTCCTTGGCATCACATAGTACTAGAGCCGAATTAGTAGGTTGGTGATTATTTTGATGCAGTGAGTCAGTGAAGGAGGAAGGACTAAAGAATCTCTTTTTTGTTGATCGTTGTGCCATGAAAGATGGACAATAACAGTTCCACTCAATTTGGCGTGGAAAAGCTCAGCAACACCAACTACCAATATTGAAGGCTGTGTATGAAAGCTTATCTCCAAGGGCAAGATCTTTGGGACATTGTTGGTGGTGAAAATTCAGAAATTCCAGTTTAAGCAGCTGAGAACATCGATGTAAGGAAGAGCTGGACCACCAGATGCGAAAAGGCTTTGTTTGCCTTAAGATGCGAAAAGGCTTTGTTTGCCTTAAGATGCTATGTTCACAAGGATCTAATACATCATATTTGAGATCTTCAGAAGCCAAATGAAGTTTGGGAGATCTTAGAAAAGTTGTTTAAGAGGAAGAATAGTTCTAGACTCCAAATGCTGAAAAATGAGCTAGCAAACACTACTCAAGGTAATATGACTATTGCTCAATATTTTCAGAAGATCAGAAGCATATGCTCAGAAATTTCGGAATTAGATCCTGAAGAACCAAGAAGCGAAGCACGATTGCGTCGTTATCTTATGCGGGGAATAAAAAAGGAATATATACCATTCTTGACATCCATTCGAGGGTGAATTAATCAGCCTACCATTGTTGATTTGGAAAACTTACTCGGGAATCAAGAGGCTCTCGCTAAGCAAATGGCAGAGTTCTCAATTTCTGGAAAGGATGAAACCTTATTTCCCGGAAATCGAAATAGTTTCAGCCAAAAGTGGAAGCAAAAGAATATCAAGGAACAAAGTGTCAAGAATCAAGAAAGAAATCAACAGAAGAAAGATAAATGTATAAGGTGTCATAGGTGTGGCAGGGTAGGACATATTAAGAGATTTTGCAGGACAAAGCTTGGAGAAGGAAATACTGGTATTTTTAAGAAGGAAGGCAAAGATGAGGAGAAAGGTCATGTTCAAGATTGGGATACATGGTTATCTGCCACTTTTGATGCAAGTGAATCCAGCAAAGTACCAGTTCTTACTTCAATTGACAAAGATAACATGGGGGAAGGACTTACTGCTATCGATTACGAGAAAGATTGGATCATTGATTCAGGTTGTTCTCATCACTTAACTGGAGATAGTTCATTGTTCTCGCAGTGGAACGAGCACAAAGGAAACAACACAATTGTGATAGCCGACAACACCGTTCATCCTATGGTTAACGAAGGTAGCGTCAAGGTGAAAGCCACTGAAAAAGAGATAGACATCGTCCTTCTAAACAATGTCTATCATTTTCTGGGTATGACTAAGAACTTGGTTTCTGTTTCTCAAATTTCAAAATCTGGAAAGTATGTCCTTTTTGGTCCAAATAATGTGCTAGTACTTGAGAACATAAGAAACCTTGATGCCGATGTTGTAGTCAAAGGAAACAAAGGTTAAATCCTTATATGCATTAACAGCTAATGACGCTTACGTGGAGAAAACTGATAAGCAAGATAATGTATCACTATGGCATTCTCGTCTAGCTCATGTAGGCTATGAAGGACTTAAGGAGATGTCTAAAAAAAATATGGTCGACAGATTGCCAAACTTGGGAAACTTTCACCATAATGTTGTTTGTGAATGATGTCAATATGGTAAGGCGAATTGTCTTCGATTCGGTCATTCAACTATAAAAAGTAAAAGACCTTTGGAGCTTATTCATTCTGATTTGTTAGGCCCATGTAGAACATCGAGCTACTGTGGATTTTGTTATATGTTTGTTCTTGTTGATGACTATTCAAGGTTCTCTTGGGTGTACTTCTTGAAAGAAAGATCAGAGACTTTATCGTATTTTAAACATTTCAAGACTAGGGTTGAAGCGGAGCTCCAAAAAAGAATAAGGTGCTTAAGAATTGACAATGGTGGGGAATACATGTCAGATCAGTTTCATGAATTCTGTGACAATAAGTGGATTTGAAGGCAAATGTCATGTGCTGGGACATCACAACAAAATGGAGTTTCTGAGCGCAAGCTAAGACATTGGCAGAAGTTTGTAGGAATTAGATTTACGCAAAAAATCTGCCAAAACAGTTGTAGGCTGAAGCTATGCAATGTGCGTGCCATGTTATTAATAGACTGCATTCAAGATTCATTGACATAAGAACTCCATATGAGCTGGTCTATAAAACTAAACGATATGTTGCTTATTTCAAGGTGTTTGGTTCAATGTGCTATGTTCATGTGTAGGATCATTATAGAACCATATCATCTTAAGCACACGACATCTTATGGGTTGTTCTATAAGAAGGATGCGACTCTCTCTCTCTCTCTCTCTGGCTTCACAAATGCTGATTGGGCTGGAGATGCATCATCAACGCGATCAACTTCCGGCTATATTTTTAACCTTGGATCAGCAGTGATATCTTGGTGGAGCAAAAAGCAAGCTACAACAGCATTATCAAGCACAAAGCTGAATACAATGCTGCTACACTCATTGCACAAGAGTGCACATGGTTAAGGAGGCATGTCAACGACATCTGTCATCCTATTGACAAGCCAATGCAGATTTACTGTGATAATTTGAGTACTATCCGGTTGGCTTCTAATCCAATATTTCATGCAAGAACGAAGCGTATAGAAGTTCATTATCACTTCATTAGAGAAAAGGTTTTGGAAGAGAGAATTGATCTTGTCAAGGTTGATACGAATGAGCAGGTTGCAGATTTGTTTAAGAAAGCTTTAGCTCAGGCAAAGTTTGAGAAGTTTTGAGCAAGACTTGGTTTAGTCTCCCAAGCTAGCACAAAGGCACAAAGGGGGGATGTTAAAGCGGTTGTGCTAACCTCAAGTTGGTGTAGTT
The DNA here is from genome assembly GCA_033065855.1 of Escallonia rubra. Lineage (NCBI taxonomy): Eukaryota > Viridiplantae > Streptophyta > Magnoliopsida > Escalloniales > Escalloniaceae > Escallonia > Escallonia rubra. The sequence goes on along the minus strand of JAVXUO010002297.1, from coordinate 7,210 downwards.
TGTCTTGACAATCAAGAAGTCAAAGATACAGAAACTTGTAGAAGCTCTGGTCTTCGGATGGTTATAGAAACTTTGTCATAGAGCCTTGTGTTGTGGTTTTTACGATGGTAGTTGGAAGCTGCATTTAATGAGTTGTCTGTGTACTGACTATATATATATATACTATCTATTATAATGTAGGGAGAAAATTTGAGGTGTGATATATCTATTTATAATCTTGTTCAGGATATTAAATTTTGTCCTTCTCCTTAAAACAATTCTTTGTCGATCTTAGGCGCGTGCTTTAGCCACACTTGGTGAGTGCTGTTTTTTAACAATTATGTCATCTCCAACTGACTTATGCCACGCCAAACGCACCCTAAGGATTTTCGGAAACTTCGTCCAGACCAACAAATGGCATTTGCTGTACTTGTGGCCAATATACAGGCATTAAGAGAAAGGACAAATGGCAATTCAGGGTACTCATAACGAGGCACTGAAGAAAATTCTTGGAAGCTTCTTAGAGTTTTTCTGTTTCTACTTGGCATCAATTTTCTAAAAGTACGCTGAGGTACAGTATATAATGAATGATGCAAAAACATATGTCTCAACATGTACACTACTGGGGTACAATGAATGATGCATAAAATATGTTGAAGCGTAACCACAAATAACTTAGCACTGAACGAGTGAAATTCATTTTTGATAAACGATTAGTACCCTTAGTTTTTGTTGCCTCGTGCAAGAAAATGCTTCAAGTTGTGTGCGAAGAAGGAAAAAAATGACATTTAGAATTCAGCAAAATTACCGGCAAAATGACAGAAAACGAAGATGGAGGAGACCAAGAAGGATTTTAGAGGTACATGTTGACGTATATATGGAGCAACATTTCTCCACGTCAGAGGCTTGCACGTGACAAAGAATGTTAAGCATGATAATATTGTTGAGCTCATACTCCACGAGTTTAAGCTTTTAATGCAGATTATAACTTGACATTTTATAGCCAAAAACGCCAAAATTTTCTCTCTTGGCAATTTGTTTTTCTTGCAGTAGACGATCTAATCGTAAAGCATACAAAGTGTCCAACAGGCTACGCACCTTAAAAGAGCAAACCAGAAAAGGAAAAACATAGTTTAGCAAAACCCAAACAAAAAGTTAAATAATAACACTTAGAATTCAACAAGATTATTGGAAAACGACGGGAGATGAAGAAAGAGAGCTGTATTGATAAGGAAACATTCTTCCTTTCTAAATTTCAAATAGAACTGTATCGATAAGCAACAATAAAGAGAATCAGTTACAAGAATGAGAAAATTATGTTGGCAGAGCAAATCCTAAAAACCTAAGGGTCTGTTTGACGACAAAGCTGTGATTTTTAGTTTTGGCTTTCGAAAAATTAAAAACCAAAACTAGTTGTGGTGTTTTTATTTTTTTTATAGAAAAAATAGGTGAATGTTTGGTAAAGCAGTTTTTCTTTTGAGTTTTCTTTCCTCGTTTTTTTTTTCTATTTTTCCTTTAAATGTTATCTTCTTCTCTAATAAAACCCTCTAGCAACGTCCCCGCCAGTCAACACCATCACCAAACTCGCAGCAGCAGCAGCACCACCACCCCTCTTTATCGAATCACACCCCCACATCACCCCCATATCAAACTAAATCATAACACCACCACCATATTGGGTGTGATTGGCGAAGCCTGCTGCGGGCATGGTGGAGGTGACAACGTTGGCTGCAATGTTTGATTTGAGTGACGACGGTTGGGCAGAGCAGATCTACAACGATGATTGTCGGGTAGAGCAGATTTGTACGGTATGGTGGTGGCTGCGGGTAGGAATATGAGTGGCGACAGTGGTGGGGTGGCGACGCTAGTCTCGATGGTACGTGGTCGTGGGTGTGTGCAATGGTTAGGCGTTGGCAGTAGTTAAGGTTGTCAAAGGCAGTGGTCAGGGGTGGTGTGTGGTGATGGTGAAAATGACAGTGGTGGTGGGTCATGGTGATGGTGGCAGGTCTGGTGGTGGTGGTGGTGGTCTGTGTGTGATGGGGTTTTTGTTAAAATGATGTTCATTTTTTTGTTTCTAACAAAGTTTGAAGGTTGGATCTCAAAACAAAAAACAAAACTGGAAACTCAAAACTCCAAAATTGAGTTTTTGAAAATAGCTATGTTTTAAAACTGACTCCAAAATGGAGTTTTCGAAAATAGCTCCGTTTTAAAAATTGGTTTTCAAAACTGAAGGAAAAAAAAACGAAAACTTTTTATCAAAACAACGGGAAACAAAAAATCTGTCAAACGCTACAAAACCTAAAAGTCTACTCTCACTTTCCAAAACCCCCAAACACCAAGTTAGAACCTCGGGAAAAATCATCGCTAAATTGGTAGCACTTTTTGCCGTGCTTCTAGATACACAGTATTGTCACTCACATCTCTTTTCATTGTTGCTAATGCAGTAGTAGAAACGTCACTGGAAACATATACATTTTCTAACTGTTTTTCGTCCCTAAAAGAGATTGCTTTAATAGAGTATGCAACATGGAGGAAGAAAACACTTTCAAGCAATAACTTCTAAGGAACTGATATGTGATGGAGAAAGTTACTCTGTTCATATTTACTTCAATAATACTTATGGTTGAAGCGCTTTTCTCATTCTAAGTTGCTTCATGCAGAATATATCACATAAGATTCAAACAAATTCGGGAAAATTCCAGGAAAGTTCAACCACAAATTAATTGAAGCGTACAGCCTTTGTATCTATATATAACCTTTAGTAGGCTGTGGACAGAGAGAGAGAAAGAGAGAGGAAAAGAGACTGAAAGAATACATAAATAGTGCCATCATCATCATGGGCAGTTCAGAAGAGCACCTGAACATGGAAAATGGAGGCTTGAAGGATTCAAGCAAGGAGCACCGCAATGGAAGGACTGCACATAATATGTCATCTTCGTTGTTGCGTAAAAAATCCGATCCGAAGCTTTTATCCAGAGTCCGCTTTCGAATGCTTAAAGAGTTTCTTACTAACCTTCAAGAAGTGCTCATTGGAACCAAGCTTTGTGTGCTCTTTCCAGCCATCCCCTTGGCTATTGCTGCTAACTATGTCAGTTTTGGAAGAGTAAGTAGTGTTTGCTCCTCTGGATAGGTTTTTCATTTGATCATGATTTTTCACTAATTTCTCTATTTTTTTTTTCTTTCAATTACCAAGCAGCCTTGGGTTTTTGCCCTCAGTTTGCTAGGCCTCACTCCTCTTGCTGAACGTATCAGCTTTTTAACAGAGTAAGTCGCATTTGCCAGACGGGCAACGTATAACTTCTACTGCAACGGGTACAAAGTTGATTGCACGACATTATTTAGTTGACAAACTTTCTAACGTGGTTTATTATCCTTTTTTTTTTTGTTATTTCCTCGTATGTAACAAAATTTAAAGACAAATGGCATTCTATACCGGTCCGACAGGTACTCCTGATCAACTTTCACACTCAATAATTTTATTTTTCTGTCTCCTTTACTTCAAATTATTGTGTAAGATTGCGAGTTTTAAATGGTAGTTTACGGTGATAGTATAATTTGCATGCAGTTGGAGGGCTGATTAATGCAACATGTGGTAACGCAACGGAGCTGATAATAGCTTTATTGGCTCTTCATAAAAAGAAAATACAATTGGTGAAGTTCTCCCTTTTGGGTTCCATTCACTCGAACCTCCTCCTGGTTCTTGGGACCTCTCTCTTCTTTGGAGGTTTGGCCAACATGAAAGACGAACAAAGATACGACAGGGTAAGAAAATCAGGACATACTCGGATACATCTCCTAGGATTTTGCTAAAAAGTTGACTCTAATTTTGGAAGAGGGAGTAACATATGTCTCAGCTTTATTATTTGTTATATATCTCATTATCCATTGCTTTGGGGACTTGGACGTACAGAGGCAGGCTGACGTGAATTCGCTTCTACTTTTGTTCGGATTGCTTTGCCAAGTGCTGCCATTGATGTTCAGATATGCCATAGGGCCGGTCACTTCTACAGCCGGACCGATTCTTCAGTTGTCGAGAGCAAGCAGCACTCTCATGCTTCTACTCTACTTTGCATACATATTCTTTCAATTGAAAACCCACCGGAAACTTTTTGAAGCAGACGAGGTATGTAAGCAATGTTCTTTGAGCTCAGTTCTGCATCATTAATTAGGCCCATCATCTCCGTGTGGTAAAGCATATGCGCGCTATAGCTAGGTTAGGTGATTGTTTGTAGCGCATGTTCAACATTTCTCAAAAGAATACAGAGAACGATTTCAAAGTTTATGTCGCAAGTGACTTCAAAGTTGGATGATGCGAACTTGGAGTATTAGGAGTACATTACATGCAGCAATGCTTGATTATATACATTAGCAGCTGCACATTATTCCGGAGCAGCAACATCTTTTTTTAACTATAAGAGCGGGACTATTATCTAAATTGGAAACTCCCTAAGTACTTTTCACCGTAATGGACTAGTATTATGTGAAAAATAGGAAAAACCTAGAGGTTCTTTTAGTTTCGACGTGTGGATTGGAAATCCTAGGTGCTAATTAACTCGTTATTATGGTTGGCGATCAGGAAGTTGAAGGCGATGACGAAGATCAGGAGAAACCTGTGATAGGATTTTGGAGTGCATTTATTTGGTTGGTCCTGATGACAATTGTCATCAGCATACTGTCCGAGTATGTTGTGGGTACCATAGAGGTACATCATCTGATTTAATTTTCGTCTTCCTGCTTTTTTCTTTTTAACGCATGAACATTAACAATATAATACTAATAATAACTGAGTGTCACTACTCTATTCCCTTGTAAACACAGGCTGCATCAGAGTCTTGGGGCATTTCTATGAGCTTCATTAGCATTATTTTGCTACCAATTGTTGGGAATGCAGCAGAACATGCTGGATCGGTCATATTTGCCTTAAAGAACAAATTGGTAAGATTTAATAATAGTTGCTATAAAGAACAAACTGGTAAGAGATAACAAAGTACCGCAGCGATTCCATTTTATATGTTGAAGTAATATTTGTGGGATCAAGGTCAAAAGACTGCTCCTTCAGTACTATACCTATGGATTAACTATACCACTGCATCGTTGTAACAAGATTCCTTTCAACCTCAATATATAAACCTAATATCTGTAACTTTCTCGGATACTACAGGATATATCTCTGGGTGTTGCTTTAGGATCTGCATCTCAGATTTCAGCATTTGTGGTATGAAAGTTTCTTGTTTTCGAAAGAAAATTAAACGTCTACCAGGTCAAATATGTCTAGAGCTTCTGAAAAATACCAATTATTTAAGCGGTGTACATTTTTTGCAGGTTCCTTTGTGCGTAATTGTTGCATGGATAATGGGTATCGACATGGATCTTGACTTCAGTCTCCTAGAAACCGGTTCTGTTGCCTTCTCAATCATCATCACAGCTTTCACCTTGCAGGTCTTATCATGCTCTCTAATTTGGAAACTTCGTGTTTCTTTATCCAAGAAAATTCATGTCATAGGCCTTTGCAGCACAGAGAGAGAGAGAGAGAGAGAGTAATATTTTAGGATTGTTAACAAATATTTTCATTTTCTAACGGGCGACTTAAACTTTTAGAAAAAGTTATTTCTTATAGCTTGTTTGCGAGTTTTTTTCAGGAGAGAAAATATAGGAAAAGAAAGGAAAGTGGCTCCTTTCTTTCATTTTCTCTAGTTTATTTTTGAGGAGAGAAAAGAACAGAAAGAAGAAGAAAGTTTGGGCCTCTTTTGTCTCTAAATCTTTCCTCCCAAAATTGTGAAGAAACGGAGAGAAATGAAACTCTCGTAAGTAATATTTTAAAAATGCCCATATTACCTTTGAAATAATGAAGACTAAAATTTTAAGGACTTTTAGATTTTAGGGTTCCTTTTAAGAACTTCCCATTTTACTTACAAACAAATGATTATTTTAGATGTTAGAGTTAACTCATGACTGATTGTTTTGCTGTTAGCTAGTGTGACATTAATCAGATTTGGATGTTGGAATTAATGTTTGTAGTCAACTCATGACTAATTCTTGTTTTTTGCTATTATGACATTAACCAGTTATGTAAGGCTTATTACATTCTTATGGTATGAACTTTGTATGATATCATTGACGACTAATTTATTTTTCCGTTAAAATCATGTTCTTTTTTAGTATCATACATCATGATCTTAGTTAGAATTATGACGATATAGTTGAAGGGAATATATAGTTATCTGTAACTTTCTATTGTATATGTTGATCAAACTTGATCTTATCATAATATGAATGAAATTTTCCAGAAATTCATTGAGAGATTTTGTTTTAGGGCTTGTAATCCCTAAATCATTCAGGAAGAGAACCTTCGAGTGGTGGTGTTGGAGGATATAAGTGATGGTGAGCAACGGTGGTGGGAAAACCAGTTGTTACTAGGCGGTGGGGTTTTGGAAGTAGACATGAGGATTCGGGAGAGAGGAAGTCACGCCTTCTGTAACGTCTGTCACTCTTAAATGCAGAGATGGTGACGTGGCTAATTGTAGAGCGTGGGATTTATTTGGACGGCTTGGATCTCTCCTACAGCACCTCTGCTATAGCCCTAGCTACAACAGAGGATCCAAGTCCCCTCTAGTAATATCCATTTCTAGCAATTTAAGCTTTCAAAACAAGTACGATTAAATTGTCAAAAATGTTTTTGACATGCACGGTTATTTTGTTGCTTCGTGCGTGTACTTAGTTATTTGAATCCTTTTTTTATTGATAGACTAGCCCAATAACCCGTGTCAAGTATGTGATGATTTTATTAACAGTCATTTATTTTAAAAGTTTTGAATTTCATAATAAAATATGCTGCATAATTTTATAATTTCATGGGTATTTCATCAAAGATAGACTTTTTATTTTTAAATGGGTGAACTTCCTTTTAACAAAATATATTAACCCTTGTGGTGAAGCATCAATAAGCAATGACCTTTTGCATAGTTGTTAATTCTGATTTGGTAATTATATAGATGAACAAAAATTAAAAGTTTATTTAATTAGTACATAAAAAAGAAAAATAAATTCCACTAATAAAAATATGCGAAGAACATATTGAGATCAATTTGCTATTGAATCAGACATTTTCAGTATTTTCTAAGTATCAATAATTCGTACATTTTAATGGGTTGCCCATAACATTTACTACATATTAGTTTAATTTTGATAGAGAAAATTTTAGTCCATATACTTTTTATTGCATGTGATTTAT